>CAUYRT010031238.1:0-19092 GCA_963574885.1 Lepilemur ruficaudatus
TCCCAGCTACTTGGGAGGCTGAGGCAGGAGGATCGCTTGAGCCCAGGAGTTTGAGGTTGCTGTGAGCTAAGCTGACGCCACGGCACTCACTCTAGCCCGGGCAACAGAGTGAGACTCTGTCTCAAAAAAAAAAAAAAAAAATTCCAAAACATTAATGACAATTTACTTATAGAGTGTTTCCTTATCCAAGACACAGTTCAACACATATTATATATTATATGCATCATCTCATTTAATCTTTACCATGGCCTTAGGAGCTATGTAAACTCAATTATTACCCCTATTTACAGGTAAAAACCTTGAATTCAGATATGAATTCATAGATTAAGTAACTTCTCTGTGATCACACAGCTAATAAGTGGAGGAGCTGGGATTTTACCCTAGTTGGCATCCAGAGCTCACATTCCTTTCTGGGAGGAACATCTTTTTATTTTGAAATAATTTTAAACTTACAGAAGAGTTGCAAGAATAGTACAGGTACTCCAATTTATATTTTACCCACGTAATTCAATTGTTAATATTTTACATGTTTGTGTTCCCTCTCTTTCCTTTCCCTTTCTCTCTTTTTCTCTTTCATCTACACATACACACATTTTTCTAAGCCATTTGAGAGTAAGCTGCAGACATGTCCTTTTACTCATGAATACTCCTGTGTTTTTTCTTTTCTTTTTCTAACAATATAAAAAGTACTTTTACTTCAAACAACATGGAAAAAATAGGATAGCATATGATCACAACAATTTTTGGGTTTTCCTAACTGCATTAGTAACATTTTATTTCTTAAAGTGAATATACAGTATTTCTTATATTATTATGTTTTTAATTCAAAAGTTTTTGGTTATCAAAATGTTCTTAGTTGTTTCTGTTTTGTTTTAGTAGATTTAGGGGGTACAAATGTTTTTTGTTATATGGATGAATCGTATAATGCTGAAGACAGGGTTTTTAGTGCACCCATCACCAGAATAGTGTACATTGTACCCAAAAGTAGATTTTTACCCCTTACCCCCTTCAAACTTCCCCCATTCTTAGTTTTCAATGTCCATGACACCACTTTATGACCATATATACCCCTCATTTAGCTCTAACTTATACGTGAGAGCATGTGGTATTTGTTTTTCCATTCCTGAGATACTTCACTCAAGATAATGGTCTTCAGCTCCACCCAAGTTACTGCAAAAGACATTATTTCATTCCTTTTGATGGCTAAGTAGTATGGTATATATATACCACGTTTTCTTTATCCACTTCTCAGTTGATGGACACTTATGTTGATTCCCTGCACTTGTGAATGGTGCTGCAATAAACAATTGGGTGCAGGTATCTTTTTTTTTTTAATAAAATGATTTCTTTTCCTTAGGGTAGATATTCAGTGGTGGGATTGCTAGATTGAATAGTAGGTCTACTTTTAGTTCTTTGAGGATTCTCCATACTGTTTTCCATAGAGGTTATACTAGTTTACATTCCCACCAACAGTGTATAAACATTTCCTTTTCAGTGCATCCACACCACCATCTATTGTTTTTTGACTTTGACTTATTTTTTAAAATTACTATGGGTACATAATAGTTGTGTATCTTTATAAGGTATGTGATGTTTTGATACAATGATACAATGTGAATTTCTACAGGATACGTACCACTTCTTCTTCGTAGGTCTGGTAAAATTAGGGTGTGAAAACATCTGGCCCTGGACTTTTTTGTTGTTGTTGGAAGATATTTTTATTGCTGGTTCAGTCTCATTACTTGATATAGGTCTGTTCAGGAATTCTATTTCTTCCTGACTGAGCCTAGGAAGGCTGTGTGTTTCTAAGAATTTGTCCACTTTCTCCATGTTTTTAAGTTTATGTGCATAGAGATGTTTATAGTATTTAGAGATAATTTCATGGTATCAGTTATAACTTCTCCTTTTTCATTCCTGATTGAGCTTATTCGAGTCCTTTCTTTTCTGCTTTTGGTTAATCTAGAGAGGCCTGCCAATTTTGTTTATCTTTTTAAAGAACGGACTTTTTGTTCCATTAATCTTCTCTATAGTTCTTTTGTTATCAATTGCATTTAGTTCCTCTCTGATCTTGGTTATTTCTTTTTTTTTTCCAGACCTACAGAGAAGAACTGGTACTGACTGTTTCCTTTGCTGTGCAGAAGCTTTCTAGCTTGACATGATCCCATTTGTCCAATTTTGCTTTGGTTGCGTATACTTTGCGGGTATTACTCCAGAAGTCCTTGACAAGACCAATGTCCTGAAGTGTTTCCCCATTTTTTCTTTTAGTAGTTTCATATTCATAAGAATAGACATCCTTGTCAGGTTCCTGACCTTTGGGGAAAACTTTCAGTCTTATCTCAGTAAACGTGTTATTTTCTGTGAGTTTTTCATAGGTGACCAGAAAGCATATTTTGTATGATTGCAGTCTTTTTAATTTACTGAGACTTTTTTTATTGTCTAACATATGTTCTGTCCTGAAGAATGTTCCCTTTGTAGCTGAGAATAATATGTATTATTCTGTTGTTGAGTATTTCATAGATTTCCATTAGGTCTAGTTTGTTTTTGTGCTTTTCACATCTTATTTCCTTGTTGATCTTCCATCTACCTCTTCTATTCATTATTATTGAAAGTAGAGTACTGAAATCTCCATTATTATTTTTGGATTTCCTATTTATCTCTTCAATTCTGTCATTTTCTTCATGTATTTTGGGGCTCTGTTATTAGATGTTTATATGCCTGTAATTGTTATATCTTCTTGATTAATTGATAATTTTATTTTTATAAAATGTTCTTTATTGTCTTTAGTAACATTTTTGTTTTAAAATCAGTTTTGCCTTTTATTAGTGTAGTCATCCCAGCTCTCTTTTGGTTGCTGTTAGTATGGTATATCTTTTTCTATCCTTTTAATTACTACTTTTTTTCTTTGAAGATTTTGGAGAGACACACTTCAAAGTGTATCTTTTACACATGAAATATGATAGGAAAATATTTTTAAAGCCATTCTTCTAACTTTGCCTTTAAATTGGAGTGCTTAATTCATTTACATTTCATGTAATTACTGGCAAGGTAGGATATATGCCTACTACTCTTTTGCAATTTTTTCATGTCTCATGCATTTATTTCCCTTTATTCCTCCATTACTGTCTTCTTTTATATTTTGTATATACACCATTTTAATTCACTTGTAATTTGTTTCACTATATTTTTTTATTTTTTTTATTGGGGGAAAACTACAAAGCATTTACAGTACAATGTTTACAGTCACAATTTGTAGTGAGCTGGGAAATATATTTCCCAAAATATATTACCACTCAAGTTGACTTATCTTGTTACATTCAAAAACCTACTCTGTCAAAGTAGTCCAGAGAGTACCTACATAGTGCTCCAACTGTATCTACGTACAACCAACACTCCATTTTAAGTGTACAATTAAATGATTTTCAGTGAAACTGTTTCACTATATTTTTAAAATTAATTTTTTAGTAATTGTGCTCTGGAGATTAAAACTTACAACTTGTTAACATTGTAGTTTGGATTGATACCAATAAAATTACAATGGCATACAAAAACATTGCCCTTTATCATTGCTCCATTCCCTTCACTCTTCTTTGTTATGTTATTATCCTGCAAATTACATCTTTATAAATTGTATGCTCCTCAACACAGATTTGTAATTACTGCATTAGGCAGTTGTCTTTCAAATCAGATAGGAAAAAAAAAGAATTACAAATAAAAATACATTTATACTATCTTTTATACTGTACTAAATGGACTCCTTTAATTATTTCTTATAGGTTAGGTTTGCTAGCAACATTTCTTTCAGTTTTTGTTTATATGAAAATGCCTTAATTTCTCCTTTGTTTTCCAAAGATAGTTTTGCTGGCTATAGGATTCTTGTTTGATAAGTATTTTTTTTCCAGTATTTTGAATATGTCATTCCACTGTCTTCTGGTCTCTGTGATTTGTGGTGAGAAATCAGCTATTATTCTCATTGAAGATTCCTTGGACATGATGTGTTGCTGCTCTCTTACTGTTTTCAAGAGTCTATCTTTGTCTTCAACTTTCAACAGTTTGATTATGATGTGACTAGTGGATCTCTTTGGATTCATCCTACTTAGAGTTTTTTGAGCTTCATGGACGTGTAGGTTAATATTTTTCATCAAATTTGGAAGTTTTTTGACATTATTTTTTCAAATATTGTTTCTTTCCTTGTATTTCTCTCTTCTCCTATGGTTCTTCCATTAAGCTTGTGTTGATGTGCTTGATGGTGTGGGGGGCTCTGTTCATTTTTTAAAAACTTATTGTTTTATTTTATTGGTGCATTATACTTGTACATAGTTATGAGTACATGTGAAATTTTGTTACATGCATAGGATGCATAATTATCAAGTCAGTGTATTTAGGAGATCCATCACCTAGAATAGTTCATTCATTTTTTTCCTTTCTGTTCCTCAGACTGGAAAATCTCAATTGACCTTCCTTCAAGTTTGCTGATTTTTCTTCTGCCTGCTCAAATCTGCTGTATTGCCACTGTAGTAAATTTCTTTTTATTTCATTTATTGTACTTTTCAACTTGTATTTGTTATTTAAACATAATTTTCATATTTTTACTGGTACTATCTACTTGATGACATGTCATTTCCATACATTGCTTTGGTTTTTGCAGACATGGTTTCCTTTATTTGTTTGACAATATTTACAATAGCTGATTGAGAGCAATTGTCTAGTGAGTCCAACATCTGGGCTTCAGGAATAGTCATTACTAACTGTCTTTTTTCCTGTGTATGGGTTATATTTCTTGTTTCTTTGCATGTTTCATAATTTTTTGTTGCTGAAAATTGAACATTTAAAATAATATAATATGGCAATATTGGGAATAAGGCAAATTAAAATACCACAAAACTTAATGTTCTTATTGAGATTCTGATGTTTTTCTTGAATAAGTACTCTCTAGCTTGCTGCAAGCTTTTGGTTCATTCCCAGATTCTGAAAATGTTAATTATGGCAATTTTGTTGGTGTTCTTACTGCTTTTTCCCCCCAATTTGATTATTACACTTTGTTTTTAAATTTGAAAATATTTATTGACTATTTAACTTAAGAAATACTATAAAATTATTCAGGCATAAATCAAGATTTTGCCATTCCATTTACTTTTTTAAAAATTTCAGAATATTATGAGGCTACAAATGTTTAGGTTACATATATGCCTTTGCACCGCCCAGATTGGAGCTACAAGTATGCCCATCCCCCAGACAGTGCACACCATGCCCATTAGGTGTGAATTGACCTGTCCCCTCCACCCCCACCCACCTGCCTGACACCAGATGAATGTTACTTCCATATGTGCACATAAGTGTTGCTCAATTAGTACCAATTTGATAGTGAGTACATGTGGTGCTTGTTTTTCCATTATTGGTGATACTTCACTTATTAATAGAAGAATGGGCTCCAGCACCATCCAGGATAATACAAGAATTGTTAGTTCATCATTGTTTTTTATGACTGAGTAGTACTCCATGGTATACAAATACCACATTTTATTAATTCACTCATATATTGATGGGCACTTGGGTTGTTTCCACATCTTTGCAATTGTGAATTGTGTTGCTATAAACATTCAAGTGAATATATACTGGGGAAAAGAATCTCTATTCAATAAATGGTGTTGGGAAATTGGATAACCACATGCAGAAGACTGAAACAAGATCTGCACCTCTTCCTCTAAGAAAAATCAACTCACAATGGATAACAGACTTAAACCTAAGGCATGCAATTATAAGAATTCTAGAAAAAAAATGTTGGAAAAACTCTTATAGACATCAGCCTAGGCAAAGATTTTATAAAGAAGACCCCAAAAGCAATCATTGCTTTTATAAAGGAGAATTTTTTTCAGAGGTCTTTACTCCAACAATTTCACTGACATTTTTGGAATGTGATGTTTTTTGTAAGTGAAACATGATGGAGGATAACTTCTACCATCCTAAATTGATCAAGACATTATGCAGGCTCAGAAATGGTAACTGAAAATAGAATTTGGTGTTAGTGGGCTTTTAGAAAGTGTTTGTTCATTTTTAAAAAGAGACTTACAAGCAGAGGAAGTCTCATTTTTGCTGCTGGATACTATTTTGCCTATAAATGATAAATGGGAGTCATTGCAGAAGGCAGCATCCTAACTGAGATTTATTTCTGATGCAGGAATTTATTCCTGATTCGCTTTCTGAATGTTCTTGAGAAAGAAATCTGTAGTAATTCAGCTACTCTGAAGAAGCCTAAGCCATAACTTTTGTGTTTTCCAAGATTCAATAAAGCTATCCATGAATGTTCCATTTCCTAAATTATCCACTAAAGGACATTTACCCACTGCTAGTACCACCTGCCATGATATATAAATATAAATGTAAAATATAAATATATAAAACATGATATATAAATAATATTTTCAATGATTTAGAATTTAATATTATAATTTCCTTTAACATAGAACACCTAGTAAATAAAAGAGTTCAAAATCTTGGATGTATTTCCAATATGAAAAACATAGAAATGCCTTCAATTCTCATAAATTGAAACGGATTCTTGCACTAAATATTGCCATAGCATCTTGTATTCCCCATATCAGAAAGAACTCATCACAGTTTGCTATAATATTCTGTGACCTCCATGTTGACTACGTCTATGTCTGCTTCAGTTAGTTTGGTTTCTGCAGGGCCTTTTACATATAGGTGTGAGGAGAGACACCACCACAGCTGCATAACTCAGTTGTTAGGATGATATAGTAGATGGAAAAACTTTGTCAACATTAATTTTCTTTTCATCTGCCACAAGTAATGCTGCATGAAAAAGCACAAGTAAATGACTTGGAATGTCATTGCAGTGAATGTGATGGAGACTCCTTTTTAGTATCTCAAATATAACTAAGATTTCATTCAGGCTCAGTAAATGGAATTTGGGAACCGAGCATTTCTGGGAAGGGTTCTCTTGTTACTAAAGACATACATGTTGGAAGGGAAAATCCCTCTTTTCCTGCTGAAGGAAGCAGACCCAGATAGGATTATTGATTACAAGAGACTCAAGGCTCACATGGCATCCTATATTTCCTCTACTGTGGCCCTAGTCTCCCTCTTTTGTAAACAGGCAGTTCATTTGTCCAAATCACCTGTTAGTCTGTGACCTGTTCAAAGGTCAAGGAACATGTTTTCTTCACCATTGTATTCCTAGATCTTGGTTTAGTATCTGGTACATGGTAGGCATAAAATGAACAGAATACTACTCAACTACAAAAAACAATGGTGATCTAGCACCTCTTATATTATCCTGGATAGAGATTGAGCCCATCCTTCGAAGTGAGATATCACAAGGATGGAAAAACATGCACCACATGTACTCACCATCAAATCGGTACTAACTGACCAACACTAAGGTGCTCACATGGAGGTAATATTCACTGGGTGCTGCTCAGGTAGGAGGGGTGGAGGGGTGGGAGGTAGAAGGGGTGGGTTGGGTAAACCCACAGCTAATGGAAACGGGGCACACTGTATGGGGGAGGGACACGCTTGTGGCCCTGGCTTGAGTGAGGCAAATGCATTTCATGTAACCAAAATGTTTGCACCCCCCATAATATCCTGAATTAAAATAAATAAATAAATAAAAGAATATTTTCTTTGGGGAAGCAAATTTAGAATCTAAATAGATCAAGCATTTAATAATATGGATTTTGATAATAAAAACCTTCCTATCACCTTTTCTGTTAAAAATTAAACCCTAATAGTACATTAGTAATAATAATAAATATTAAAAGTACATAGTAAATTATAGAAATAAAAATATGTGATACCTCAGGTGGTGGCAGTCTGATTGTGCAAACTTCTATACTTAGACGAACTTGAGTTTTTGTTACATTGATGTCTAATACTGAAAATAAAATATTTACCTGTGGGGGAGAAAAAAAAGATAATGGATGGTGGGCTGTTGTGGGGTGTGGTGAGAAGTTTAGGAATAGAATCCACTGAAATAAAAAATTGAAACAAATTAGAAAGTCAAAGAAAAAGGTGTTACTCTTGGGTGATTCCCAAAGTATTAGCTTTTGTCACCAGGTACAACTGGCCTCAGGGCACAAAGGCTAAAATGGTAGATATTTCCTGGTCAAAAATGGAATAAACAGTGGACTAGGATCTAGAGACCTATGTTTCTTTCCACCTTGTACTCTGTCCTAGCTAATGCCGTTGCTGTTCAGAACTGTCTGAAACATAATTTTCATGCTAAGGAAATGGAGATAATATCTTGAGTTATAGATGTTTGTGTGAAATTACTTTGTAAATACTTGAGCTGTGTCCAGTTGTGCCAATAACTTCATTTGAATTTTGGCTCTAAAAACAACACTATAATCAAAATAATATTAATTCAGTATTTTTGATATATTGTTAATAATATTATGCTGGGTACTATACATAATTTATCTCATTTAATTCTCTCCAGAAACCATGAGTTATGATTTTTAGAGTTTGTAGAAAGTCACACAGAAGTAGGTGCACACTTGTGATTCAAACCAAGTGTTTATAATTTCAAAGCCTTTTCCTTTAAAGCAAGTGCTTCTAAAACTGTGGCAGAAAGACCACTTTGGTGCTTGAAATGACTTTATTGCAATATAGACACACAAATTCCCCATTCACAAAATGACAGAAAATCTGCCTACCTTTAATTTTTGAATTAAACTTTTATTTTAACACTTAGACGAAAATAAATCCAAAGTGATGTGTGGAAGAGTATGCTATTGAAGAATGTCATTATGGAATGAATTCCATTACCTAAAATCAATTTTATCTATTTTGATGAGTAATGTCAAAAATACAAAGATAGAATAATACAAGAAAACCGCTTGTACTCACCACCAAGTTATAACCATCATTAACTCCTGGTGCCTCTTTTTCTATTTATTGTACTTCTACATCCTAACTCTTTTCCCTACTGGATAATTCTCAAGCCAATAAGATACTGTTGTATTATTTAATATAAATTAAATTTTATGGAAAAAACAGACCTATCCCAACAAAAAAGAAAGATTCAACAGTAATTCTTGATTTTTTACTATGTTCTTATAACTGGATGAGGAGCCCGGGGTAAAACTGGAGCAAATTTTGGGTGACTGCCCTTAACGAGCCTTCAGTCATATTGCTATGAATCTGCCTAATGATATGATAAGATGAAATACCATTTGGCTTGGCTAAGTGACTTCAGGTCAACCAGAAACTTTTTCACTGCTTACATGTTCTATATCACTGGACAAATCCCTCTAGCACTTGGAGAATGCTTGCTCAAGTGCAAATTGAAATAACAAAACTTACCTTCCAGCGTGGTGATGAACATCTGTTCTAGTACATAGAAAGATGGTAGCTGCTATTATGCTCAATACTGAACCAGGGGCCTGGACTTAATAGAGCTCACATTCTATTATAAGGATACAGGGAAAATAAATACACATACACAAATGAAAATAAAATGGATAAGATCAGGCAACAAATGAAAGTGAACTCTGTAAACAGGAAACAAATGAAGTGAATCCTACTACTGGCCTACTTTATAGCTTTTAGGGATTTTCCAGGCCATAGCAAAGGGACGGAAAACACAGGTGGAGTGCAGCAGATGCCCTGCTTGAGGAGATGGAGCTGATAATCAGGAAGAACCAAGTCAGCAAAAGTTCATAGAACAGAGTACCAGAGAAGAGAGAGCTAAAGATAAAATATACCTTTTACCTAAGATATCTAAGATAAGATAAAAACTAAGATAAAAAACACACATGTTTTTTATCATGTGTGTGTGGAAATTACCAGAGGCCAGGGAAATAAGATTATTATAGAAGATTAGAGGGGACAGTGCCTGACTATCACACATGGCCATGAATTGTTCCTGTTCCTCATATTTTATGAAGCAATGGATAAAATATTCAGAAATAACTAGAAATAGTAGTGGGGAATAATTAGTCTTTCACTGAATACTGCTCTGCTCCCTCCTAAAAAATTTAAAGTGACCCAAGGGATCAAAATATTTCCAAGTATTTTAAAAGTGACCTGTGATTCTATTTAAACAAATGTTTTGGACCTATAATGCTTTCCAAGAACAAAATTTTGGATTTGTTTTTTAGCCTCAAACTAGCTTTTAATAGTGGAGACACTAGAAGTGCAAGAAAAACTTATTAGACTTACTGGTATGTTAAACCATACAGAAAAACATTGTCAAATATAAAATGACGTTTAACTTTCTTTGGGTTGTATTCATATGAATATATTATAAATATCTGCCCCAAGGCCGTGTGAGATTCCTAAAGTTCTAGTAGGCCTTGGTATATATTATCAATAATAATTATATATACTAAAGTTGTCTGTCACAAAAATAGCCAAATCTCCTTTACATTTGTAATCATGACTATTACGAGATCTTCACCATCCATGGATAGTTTTTATTTTACTTTGATTCTTCTTAAACAATAGTTTGTGATCAGCTGTGGTCCAAGATTTGCTTCTTTAGAAAATGTCATGGAAATTACTAAAATATTTTATGACTTCTTATTTAAAACATTACTAATTCTCTAGCTTTGTTTTCCAAAGCCATTAAAGTATTAAATAAATGACAAAATTATCTGATATCTCCAGGATTTAAACTGTTAAACCCTTCCTGGCCCAAACTTATTGAATGCTATAAGGACTGATTTCAAGGGATAAAATTATTAAGCTTTTGGTTCCTTTTGGTGCCAGGTGGGAGTGGTCTTTCGCCATCCCCACCTGGCACCTACCTGCCAACAGTAAAACTCACTGGACAGCTTCATAAAGGGACGGCAATATTTACAGTCTAGAGACTAGATTTTACTCAAGGATTTCCCAAAAGAAACTGAGTCCCCTTCAGCCTTTTAAGTAATTCTCACTACTTCCACCACTACAGCTGAGCTTCTGGGAATCCCATCTTAGAGTCATCTTTCCAGACTCAAACCTACAGACCCTCCAGAACCTGCTTCCACCCATGGCGAATTCTCTGAAAGTTCAGTCCATCACGGATACCAGACTTCAGTAACATGCTGTGGTGTATATATGGCTCCTTATTGCCCTTTGCTTCCTCTATATACTTCTTGTGTCACTCTAAGAACACTGCCACGGCCCAGGCTACATACAAGGCTGATCAGTCCTTTGCCTATGCTTAGAGTCCTAATAACAATAACCTTACCTTCCATCTCCCCACTAGGGGCGCTCTATGACATCTCTACATGCCTACAGTCCAAGAGACCCTCTACCTTCTAAAAACTGTGTACTCTTCTCACTATGTGTCATCTTAGGTTTCTTGGCTAAGGCCTCTAGTGACTCTACTTTTAGCTCTCATTTCTGGACCCTACATACTCTGCTGTCTAGTAACATTCATATAGAACCAAATTCAGGCCCTAACTATTTCTCTCCAGCAAGATCCCCAACCTGCTTCTAATCTAGCTTTCAAGGCCATCCATTTTTAACCCCCTCCCTTTTATTAACTCAAAGGAACTCCATAAGAATATCTCAATGCCCTTTCTCAGCTGGAATCAGTTACAAAAGAAAGATCTCCACTCATCTTCCTTGTTTCTGAGTTTATTTTTTAAAATAGAAATTTTAATTTAAACAACAGAAAAGGGGGAATGAAAAGGGTGGCCTTGAAGAAATAACAGGAAAATACCTAGTCCTACACTTTCCCAAGTTAACGGTTAAAGATCAATCCTATGAGTTCTCTCATTAACAGGTACCCTACAGGAAGGAGTTCTGTCTTGTACAACTTGTGGAAAGAACTGAGTGAATAGAAAAGAGATATAAATTGCTCCTTTTCGATTTTTTTTTTTTTTTGAGAATCTGCTTTTACAGAGTTCCTAAGTAAACAGCGAAAGAATGAGCTATAGCCTCAACCATATCATGAGGACAGAGTCACATCTCCTGTGATAATCCTTTCTCCAAGGAAAGGCAAGAAACCAACTCTTGGACTTTGACATCCTTGCAATTTTTGTTATCTACCTGCTAGACTTTTGTTATGAACTTCCATCACCTTTTTTCTCTTTATCCCCCTTAAAATAAGTGAGCCATTTGGCCTTGCCACTGGCACCCCTTCTCTTTCTTTGGGATGTCATGCCATCTCCCTGCTCTCTTTCTCCCCCTTCTCTCTCTCTCTCTCTTTCTCTCTCTCCTTCTAAAGGATAAAATAAACATTTTTTACCTTTATATATATTGATTTCTGATTGAGAAATCTTTCTCCACCTGTTCTGTGAGCACCTACTAAACTTTCCACCCTAATGGCGGATATTAATCAATATCAGGATAGAAACATAGAATGTCAAACATATCCTAGAGGTATTAAAATTATAATAACAGAATACTATGAACAACTTTACATTCATAAATCCAACACTTAGAAGAAATTGACCAATTCCTCAGAACCACACATTACCAAACTTCAGCAAAATGAACAGCCCCATGACCATTAAAGAAACTGAATTTGTAGTTAAAAAGCTCACTGCTCCCCCTCCCCGAAAAAGAGAAATCTTTAGGCCCAAATGATTTCACTGGATAATTTCACTACACCTTTATATAACAATTAAAAATTTTATAGAATAAACTCTAGAGGGGTAGGGAATACATGGCCAATATACCCTGATACCAAAAGCAGGCAAAGATAGTACACACAAACATACACACATTAACACATTCTCACAAACTGTACACCAATATCTCTGATGAAGTTAGTCACAAAATACTCATAAAAATTTAGCAAATAAAATCCAACAATGTATAAAAAGACTTATAAATCACAACCAAGTGGGATGTATTATACAAAAAATAACTTGAAATGGATCATGTATCACATACCTGGCCCGATTCAACACTGGCTGATTTAAGGGGCCTGAAGCCCTGAATAAATCTGAGTGGCAGTCAGACCACAGAGCCTACAGTCCCTGGGAAAGCCCTGGTGCTGAGCCAGTCTCTGAGGCAGTGGGTGTAGGGTGTAACTCAATGTGACATCAGCTGTGGAGGCAATAGGAGTGCCTGCATCACCCTTCCCCACTCCAGGTAGTGTAGTTTGGGGAGACTCCTTTCACTTGGGCGAAAGAGAGGAAAGAGTATAGATGAGTTTTTCTTGCAACTTGGGTACCAGGTCACTTAATAAAATAAAGTACTAGGCCAATTCCTGTAGCCCATAATTCCAGGCCTTTGCTCCTGGGTGGTATTTCTAGACCCATCCCAGGCTAAAACGGAATCCTTTGCCCTGGTGGAATGAATTTAGTCCTGGCAGGATTCACCACCTGGTGACTAATGTGCCCTCGGGCCTTGAATAAAGGCCAGTAGCAACAAGACAGTAGTGCCTGTGGGAAATTGGCAAGCCCCAGTATGTTTTTTGGTCTTGGAGACTGTGGGATTCAGGTGCAACCCAGTGTAGTGCTACCTGTGGTGGCCCTGAAAGGGCCCATATCACCCATTCCCCAAGTTCAGGAAGCCTGTGCAGAGACTTTTTCTGTTCAGGGGAAAGTGAGGGAAGAGAGTGAGAGACTTTATTTGGGAACTGAGGGAATTCATCCTTATCATCCCCAAGTCTAACAAGCTTGTGTATCTAGGAGTATGCAAGAATTACAGTGTTGCTGGTCTTTGGGAATTCCCTGGTGCTGAAATGGCTGCAGTGACCACAGACTTAAGTAACAATACTCAATTCCTTTTGAATTCTTGAAAATCCCCATTAAGAAAGACAAGTAAAAATAAGTTCAGACCATGAAGATTGCAATAAATATCTAACTCTTCAATGCCTAGACACCAATGAACTTACACAAGCATTAAAAACATCCAGGAAAACATGACCTCAACAAATGGACTAAATAAGGCATCAGAGACCAATCCTGGAGTGATGGAGATATGTGACCTTTCAGACAGGGAATTCAAAATAGCTCTCTTGAGGAAGCTCAATGAACTTGAAGGAAACACAGAGAAGCAATTCAGAATTCTACCAGATAAATTTAACAAAGAGCTTGAAATAATAATAAAAAAATAAGGAGAAATTCTGGAGTTAAAAAATTCAATTGACAAACTGAAAAATGCATCAGAGTCTCACTGTGGCCCACAACTGAGTATTCTGCCAGGGGTCTGGAGATCACATCATCCATGCCTAGCCAGTGTCCACACATAGTACTGCAGGGTCTGAGAGCAGATCCACGTGGTCTTCCTCTGCCCAAGGGGCATGGAGATTGTCCAGCCTAGTCTACCACTACTGGCACCTAAGCACTCCTCCCAGGGACTCAGTTAAGGCCCACCAAACCTGCCACTACCACCACAGATGGCACCCACTAATCATTAAAATGACAATACTTCCCAAAACAATCTACAGATTCAATGCAATCCCTATCAAAATATCAACCTATTTATATTTACAACCAATTGATTTTTCGCAAAGGCATTGATAACATACACTGGGGAAAGGACACCCGCATCAATAAATAGTGCTGGGAAAATTGGATATGCATATGCAGTAGAATAAAACTGGACCCCTATCTCTCATTATGTACAAAAATAAACTCAAGATAATCTAAAGACTAAAATCCAAGATGCAAAACTATAAAATAACTGGAAGGAAATGTAGGGAAAACACTTCAGGACAGTGGTGTAGGCAAAGATTTCCTTTTTTAAAAATGTAATGATGACATTATCTTTAATTAAAATTGGCATTCCAAGACTGATCACTAGTTGAAATGCTGATAAAGAATGAGGACTGTTTGTTCTGAATTAGAAAACAAAGTCTTTATGGTATTCATAGCATTCTGAAAAGCTTACTATGGACACAGACTTCCTCTGCATTAATATTATTAAAGCCAAAATGCAGAAACAATTCACAGTAGAACTATATCTGAGGCTAAATGTTTATGTAATTAATGAGATCTTATATAATTCAATTTCACAAAAACAATATTATCCATAACATTGAATAAACAATGTAAACTTGAATTTTATTTGTTTTATAGTTTTGTTCCATCTTAATTTTTAAATTATTTTGCTTTATAGTTGAGTAGTTTCCAAGTTGTTTATAGTTGAGTAAGAGCTATATACAATATACATAAAGATATCATTCTGAGTTTATGTTTATACATTATAGAAAATTTTCACACTTCTATAACACTTATTGTATGCCAGTGACCTGTTTTAAATGCTTTGCAAATTTTTATTCATTTAATTTTCATAACAACATTATGGAAATAAGTATTGTTATTATCCCCATTTTACACATGAGGAGACTGAGTGAGGCAAGAGAGCTTTAATGATTTGGTCAAGGTCATATAACTAGTAAGTGGCAGGTCTGAGATTCAAACCTAGGCAATGTGGTTTCCAAGCCTATGCTCTTAAATAACATCAATAATTTAAACTAACACGGGGAAGATCTGTGAATTTTTTTCCTTTGAGTATATTACTCAAATTTGAGAAGTTTGAGAAACACTGTCATAGTCCATTTGATCTTTGAGCAGAACTTAGAGAAGATTCAGTCTAACATTTTTCTTTTTATCTAGGAGGAAACATATGCCTAAAAAGGAAGAAGTTAGTAGTTTTTGGAATTATCCATTTATTGCTTTGTAATGTTACTCCAGTTATATCAACTGTATTTGATCTCCTTAGAAAGATTTCTTAAGACCTCAAAAGCACATGCAACCAAAACAAAACTCATCTAGACAGAAAATCAACAAAGAAATTTCAGATTTAATCTGAATTATAGACCAAATAGACCTAAAACACATTTATACGACATTTCATGCAACAGCTGTAGAATACATATTCTTCTAGATCCACACATAAAACATACTCCAGAATAGATCATATGTTAAGACACCAAAAAGCCTCAAAAAATATTTTTAAAAATGAAATCATATCAAGTGTCTTTTCTCACCACAATTGAATAAAATGAGAAATTAATAACAAGAAGAACATTGGGAATTATAAAAATATGAGGCACTTAAACAATATTCTCGTGAACCACTATTGGGCTAATGAAGAAATTAAGATGGGTTAGCTATTGAAGATGGTGGACTAAAAGCGGCCCATGCACACTGCTCTCAATGACAGGATTGAAAGTTGCAGGTGGATGCCCACCTAAGGATGGGCCTTCTTGGAGACAGCATTGAGAATCATTGGAGAAGTAAAGGGGGACATGTCAGAGTGAGGGAGAAGGTAACAGGGTGATCCACTCAGCAAGATCAGAAAGGCACCTGAGAGAGGCATTTGCATGCAGAGAAGGACAGGATGAGAGGACACTGGAGCTCCATGCTCACTCCATGGACACTGTGACCCAAGTTGTAAGGGGGCCACCATCCCCACTGCAGAGGTCTGAACTGATCAGGGGGCCACTTGGAGTCTGAGTAGTGATATTGCATGAGAGAGCGGGCATAGCGGGGACCTGGTGGCTTCTGTTCCCAGGTCGCTGCAACTGACACCGTTCTGAGCTCTCAGATCCAGAGTGCCTGGTCTACACAGGGCTTGGCATTGCTGCAGCTGTCTCTGCATCATGCTGGCTGAGCCAGGGAGGCAGCAGGGAGAGCAGATGCGTTTGCATGTCCCGTGACAGGTGGACAAGTACCCCTCCCACCACAGGGGATTCAGGCAGAACAGGTGCCACAGATGCTACCTGAGAAGCCCTGTAGTGACTGACTTGGCAGGACCTGGGCAGGAGGAGAGCCTCAGTAGCCTGGCAGCCCCACCTCTATGATTCCCATACTGCCACTCAGCCCCAAGACCCTGTCCGTGAGGCTCCTGCACTGCCACTGGACCCGCAACACCACGGCCTTGCCCCCGAGGTTCTTACACTGCCAGTGGGCACTGTGGCTATGCCTCCAGGCTCCTGTACTTCTGCCAGGTCCCATAGTTTCCATGCTGCCACTGGGCCCCACAGCCCTGTCCCTGAGGCTCCCACACTGCTGCCTGACCCCACAGCTCTGCCCCTGTGGTTCTTACACTGCTGCCCAACCCTGTGGCCTCATGCACACATCTCCCATGCTGCCTCTGGGCCTCATGACCTGTCCCATGTGGTTTCTGTACTTCTGCCTGGCCCTATGCCTCCATCCACATAGCTCTCACACTGCCAGGGGGCCCCATGGCTCCATCCCCAAGGCTCCCATACTACCACCTGGTGGGACCTGTCCCTACAGTACAACACTCTGCCAGGGACCCATCGTACCTGGACCCAGGAGTAGCAAATGCCCACAGCCTTGACACCCACAATCATTGCCTAGGTAGCTTCACCCAGCTGCCACTGTCACCACAGTGACAGTGGGGAGACTCATGCAGGCTCATATTTTTTACCCCTGCAATGCCAGCCTCCATGGAGAGGGTTTCACCCAGCTCCCCACCTGAGTTTCCAACAGCAGTCTGGTGAACAACCCAACACTCTGCACAAAAATTATCCAGCACAGGCTTGGACTGTGACAATCACAGGGAAGTGAGACAACACAGAACAGCTGTATTATAGGCTCTCAGTGCATCTGCCCCTCTCTGGCTGGGTCAATCTACCAGAGCAGGTCACAAAAGCACCATCTAGGGAACTCTCCTTCTTCTCATTAAGCAGGAGAGTTCTCAGCAAAGGAGAGCAGATGTACCAAAAACCTAGCTGCCCTAAACTGAGAGAAAAGGTTTCAGATGAGAAGAAACCAGCAAAAGAACTCTGGTAACATGAAAAAATAAGCTAGCTGAACATCCCCAAGCATCACAATAGATCTACAGAAATAGGCCCCAACCAAAAGGAAGTTGTCAAAATGCCAGAAATGGAATTCAGAATACAGATGGCAAATAAGATGAATGAGATTGAAGAGAAAGTTGAAAACCAACAGAAAGGAGCCAAAAACATTTCAGGACATCAATTAAAAAAAAATGAAAAGGTTGCTAAAGAGCTATACAACATAAGAAAGGCTATAACATAACTTTAAAAAAATGAAAGAATCCATATAGGTATGGAATAAAACTTATACAAAAAAATGAAAGAATCCTTTAGGCAATTTAAAACTACAGCAGAAAGCTTCAACACCAGGCTAGACCAAGCATAAGAAAGTATCTCAGAACCTGAAGACTAGACTTTTGAACTAACCCAGTCAGTGAAAGACGCAGAGAAAGGTATAAAGAAAAATGAGCAATCATTCAGAGAAATATGGGACTATGTGAAGTGAACAAATATATGACTTATAGGTATCCCTGAGGGAGAAGAAGAAAAAGCAAAAAGCATGGAAAACCTATTTGAGGGAATTACTGAAGAAAACTTCCCTGGTATAACCAGGTTCAGATATCCAGACCAATACTGATACTGAATGTGAATGATCTAAATGTCCCACTTAAAAAGCCATAGACTGACAGAACAAAATAGATTCTAGATTCTTCTAGATCCACACATAAAACATACTCCAGAATAGATCATATGTTAAGACACCAAAAAAGCCTCAAAAATATTTTTAAAAATGAAATCATATCAAGTGTCTTTTCTCACCACAATTGAATAAAATGAGAAATTAATAACAAGAACATTGGGAATTATAAAAATATGAGGCACTTAAACAATATTCTCCTGAACCACTATTGGGCTAATGAAGAAATTAAGATGGGTTAGCTATTGAAGATGGTGGACTAAAAGTGGCCACAGTCCGCTTTTACAGTAACAGTAATTTATTGCATATTCCTAAATAACTAGATGAGTGAAATTGGAATGTTCCTAACACAAAGAAACAATAATTGCTTGAGCTGATATATACTCAATTATCTTGAGTTGATCATTACACATTGTATGCTTGTATCAAAAGTTCACAGGTATTTATCCCATAAATATGCATAACTATTAAGTATTCATAAAAACTAAAATTAAAAACATATTTTTTTTTGGCCAGGCATGGTGGCTCACGCCTGTAATCCTAGTACTCTGGGAGGCCGAGGTGGTGGGCGGATTGCTCAAGGTCAGGAGTTCGAAACCAGCCTGAGCAAGAGCAAGACCCCCGTCTCTACTAAAAATAGAAAGAAATTAATTGGCCAACTAAAAATATATAGAAAAAATTAGCCGGGCATGGTGGCACATGCCTGTAGTCCCAGCTACTCGGGAGGCTGAGGCAGAAG
>CAUYRT010031241.1:0-107119 GCA_963574885.1 Lepilemur ruficaudatus
TGAAATCAAAATGGTTTAAGGCCCTTGTCCTTAACTCTGGCTGCACGTTAGATTCACCTGGAGAGTTTTAAAAGCTGCCTAAACCTGCCTCTCCTCCCAGAGATGGGCACTGATTGGCCTGGGGAGAGGCTTGGGCACTGATATTTATAAAAGCTCACCTGTCAGTTCTAATGCTCAGCCGGTGTTGAGACCCTTGGCATCAGGGATAGAGTTTGGAGACATTGGGCAGTATGCAACCGGCTATTTGCGTTTGTGGGATGCTGTTTGCAAGCTGGTTGTCACCCTTAAGAGCATGCCTGTATATAAGTACTTGTTTTATACTAGCTCCTCAAGAAAAGACCCCTCGGGTGCTCTCCTGTGCTGAACATTTTCTAAAGAGTCCCAGCTCCATCAAAGCCATAGATAATTTGGAAAATATGGCATCCAATATAATTATTAAATAGACTACTTCAACCACATCATCCTTACATAAAAAAATCTTTCTTTGTAAAAGAAATATTCCCATTTTGGTAGCTCTTCTAATGCTCAGATATACAAAGGAAGGAAGCCCTTTGGTTTCAGACTGCCAATTAACTTGTCAAATTTCTCCAACAATACGGAATTCTGTAGTTGGTCAATAAAAAATTGCTGTCACTGGATTTTTAAAGCAAGGGCCAAGAAATTTGAAAGAAGAGATCCTTATTAGCTAGGTTATTGTGAGCATCATTATTAATAGCCACTCTTTAATGAGCACCTACCACGTGCCAGGCATTGCATTAGGTGAATTATAGAGGAAGTCTCATTTCATTCACACAACTCCGTTTTCAGGGTTCAAATGGTGTTGACAGTGATTATAGGAGTCAGCCTGAACATTTAAAGGAGTTTTTTTTTCTCCCACATTCCCTGAGAAGTCACTGCAGTGTAATAGAATCTTTGTCTGGAAGTTAGAAACCTAACAGAACCATTCATTTCTCCAAGTTGTGGTTCCTTCACTTATTAAATGATGTGTTCAGACTGCATGATGTTATAAATTTATGAAAATCACGGTAAGAAGAAGTAGTTGGATAAAACTATGAGCCGCTGGGTACAATACTAATGTATTTTTGGTGGATGGTACTTAACAATTTCCATTTCCATTATAAAAGTCATTAATTTTGATTCTCATTCACAGCTCCCTTGTGAGGTAAGCAGGATGGATATCACCTCGGCATCCCTGGGAACAAGCCTGGGAATGTTATTCTTTCTTAAGCAATACCACAGAAAGGGCAGTGAGGTTTTGTTTCCTTTCTGGCAGTGCAAAGCAGTGGGAAAAGCAATTGAAAGGTTCTATGATTGCTAAAACAAATATACAAAGAAATCTAAAAGCTTGACTTTTTCACTGTGCATTGCAAACAATTTTACAGATTTTCATTTTACTAAAGAAGAAAATCATCTGAATTGTTTCTGACTAAAGTACCCTACTTGAAAAGGCAATTCAGTCTCCTAGCAACTAGCACTTCTCCAAATGAGAAAAATGTCTGAAGGAAGGGAGAAGCTACAATTACTCGATGAATAGGGTAGAATTCTCAAGAGCCGGGGAGAGAGTCATAAAGAGTATCCAAGCCCATTTCCATTCTCGCAGTGTCGTTTCCAGGATCCTTAGAAGCTCCAGACAGGGTCACCAGCAAGGTCAAAGGTAGGGGCCTACCTTTGCCCAGGCCTGGAGGTGGGGCCCCTTCCTTTCCCACACCTTGGAGCTTTGCCCTTTCTAAAGGAACAGCGCTTTTGCAAGCAAGGCCTGGAAATCCTCTTTAGTAGAGCTGTCCAAAATGGTAGCCACTAGTCTCATATAGTTTCAGGGAAAAAATAAACAGTTTTTCCCTTTCTGTATTCTTACAACACCTCTAGTCACCAAACTGTGTGAAGGTTTTTCCCATGCCAAGTAATTCTCCAATTCTCTGAGGACATCAACGGGGTGTCCTACAATTTAACTCAATTCTAGCATCAGATCCTTCAGGTTAAGGGCTCAGTTCCACAAGACTGTCCCCCACGTCAGATGCCAATGACAGCTGAAGTCACTGGTCCCATGTTGACAACAATTTCTGTCTGACTCGGCTGCAAATAGGAGATTCTCACGGCCCCTCTCAGGTTTGATCACTTGCTAGAGCAGCTCGCAGAATTCAGGGAAACAGTTTACTTACTAGATTACTGGTTTATTTATGAAAGATACAATTTAGGTACAGCCAGAAGAAAGAGCTGCATAGGGCAAGGTATGGGGGAAGGGATGAGGAGCTGCCATGCCCTCTCCAGGTGTGCCATCCTCCCAGCACGTTGGTGAACCCACCCTCTCTGAACCCATCTTTTTGGTTTTTATGGAGGCCTCATTATGTAATCATAATTGGTTAAATCATTGTCCATCAAGAGCCACTCAACCTTCAGCCCCTTCTTCCCCAAGATGGGGAAGGGGGTGGAGCTCAAAGTTCCAGCCCTCTAACTGGATTCCATGGCAACCAGCCTCCATCCTGAGGCCATCCAGGGGCCCCCAGCCACCAGTCATCCATTAGCATGCAAAAAGACCCTATTGCTTCAGAGAGTCCAAGGGTTTTAGGAGCTGTATGCCAGAAAACAATGAAAGAAGACCAAAATATTAATATCTATTTCTCTTATTAGGTTAACTTACTATATTAATATCACAATGTCACATATGACTATTTACATTTTAATTAACTAAAATTAAATGAAAAGTCAGCTCCTCAGTCACAGTAGTCACATTTCAAGCGCTTAATAGCCACGTGTACCTAATGCCTACCGTATTGGACAGGTCAGATTTAGAACATTTTCATCATTCCAGAAAGTTCAGTGCTCCTTCACATCGCTGTTCTGGAAAGTGCCAGCAGAACAGATTTGGATGGAGAAACTTCGGTTAAGAAGGGGTTGGTTGTATGAACAGCCTTGAAATTGCCTGAGTTTTACCTCTATCTTTAGATTTTTCTCACCGTATTTCTACATTAGGTTTTTGTTTTTTGCTTTATGAAGTCCTCTCCAATTGGAAAAGTAATTTTGAAAACTGGTAAGTTATGTTATAAATGCAACTAAGGGTCGCTGAGGGGAAGAACATGCAAAGACAAGTATTTTGGGACAATCGTGCAATCGGTGTTTTCTGCAGATTTAAACCTGAAAGTTCACAGTAGGAGTAGGAACAACAGGTCACCAACAATAAAACTCTACCTCAAGATAACTTGAGATGGGATAGTCTGAAAGTCTTAGACGTGATGATTTCGGGTGCCTGTCTTTGGTTCCCATGATTTGCCCAGCACATGAGGGAATGCTGGTATTCGTGCTTGGGAATGAACTAGGATTTCAAAAGATAGATCAGGATTTTCTCATCTTCTCTGTTTCTTTCTATTAAAACTCACACACTGACTTAATCAGCTGTTTTGGTGGTCCATCCAGCAGGAAATAACTTAATGTCTTAAAAGAGAAGATGGAGCAGAAGTGAACTGCAGTGATCCTGTATTCTGAATCCATCTGGACTGACCCCTGAGAGGACCAGAGTGTTGGACATCAGGACTAGTCAGTGAAATATCTAGCACTGGCTGCAGCCAGCGCAACCCCCCCAACTTGAGACTTATCTTCTGCATGGCTATGGGGGGCCTGGCAGGGTCAATATGTGCTTGTCCAAAACAGATACTCTCACTCTTGACAACACTGTTTGCTTTATTGGATGGAGGGGCTTCATGAATCCTCTGATGGAGAACTCAGCCGAATCCATATGTCACTAATCAAAGAAACTTCATATGCTACAGTTTTTTTGTGTTAATTACAGGGCTTAATTCATTACTAAGTCCACATTTATAAAGATTTATCCTATGCCACCCAAAAGCAGTTCTGAGTTGATATTTCTTTTTCCATAGAATGGAAAATTCTTTCTTCAAAAAATATTCTTTTCACATATAAATCTCCAAAAGTCTTTTAATTTGAGAAAGAACCAAGAAATCTCCAAGACTTGGACTTAGAAGATAAAAGTGTGGATTATTAGGAAATGGGCAAATGTAAGGGCTCCGTGATCTCATGTACCCATAAGATGCTGGGCGTGGCGTGATGGAACAGCAGTGCCAACAGGGTGGATGTTTACTGACAAGCACAGGAAGTGAGATAGCCCCCATATCGCTGCCCATGGGGAAGCAATTTTAAATTAGAATCCAAGCCAGAATTGATCCACAGCACCAGTGGAGGTTTAAAACACTCCTCTTGCCACATGGCTGCAACATGCGGACAGCAGATCAGGGCAGAGAAAAACCAGATGCACAGAATTGGTTAAGAGACTAAAAGTCGCAGGTTCATGATCTTGTTTGCTTAATAACCAGAGCTGGCAGCCAGCAATCCAGAGCAGAGTAAAGGGAAGGAAACAAAAACCACTTTCCTGGAAATCAATTAATAAATCTTAATAAAAGGTGAAGAATTTTAAACATTCATAAGACTCGATTTGGTAATATAACAGACGCAAAGGTCTGAAAAGGGCAAAATGTATTATAAGTTGTCTCTTTAAAATCCCTCACCCTTTTTGGGAATTAAAACCTGTATTCCTGCCTGAGGCCAGTTATCAAAGGGGCCAGTATCTTAAACCACACCAGATGGCTCAGAAGAATTGTCTGGAGGTCACAAGATCATCTTCACTGGAAATAAGGTCAACCAAAATCAGCAACTAGAGTTAAACAACGATAGCCCAAAGCCAGGACATGTGAAACTGGTCACATACACCTGAGTCTAACCCCTGAAACCCCCCTTTAAAAAGCCCTGTATTTCTGCTGAAAGGCAGGGTGGCTGTCTTTGGAGATGCTGGTCTGCCACCCTCCTCATTTGCCAGCAAACTAAGAAACTTCTCTTTCCTTTTCCTCAAACCACTTGTCCGCGTTCTTCCTTCTCACTGATTTGGCCTCAGGGACAAGGACGGAACTTTCAGCAACAGTAACTCTTTATTTTTATGCAAATCAACTTTCAAGCTCCTATTTCTGCCTCTTAGTAGAAAAAATCTTGCCAATTCAACAAAACTCAGTTGCTTCTGGTTTGAAATATAGTCAGGTCAGGATTTAAACTTAAGTAGAATATTTCTGGAGCTCTCCCTTTTCACACATACCTGAACATCCACACAAGTCCTTCCTGTGTCTGAGCTCTGAGAAGTAGCTATTTTTCTCTACTGTAGCTCATATTATCACAGGGTCCATAATGAAACAGGTTTTTCCTAGAGCTCCACATAGGAATTGGGGCACAGGCCTCCCTGGCTTTTGGATACTCAAACATGTTTGGGGTTTCCATACTGCCTCTTTATAGGATTAGGATTGTTAACAAAAGATCATAAGATCTGCAGAGGAAAAGGGAGAGTTTTATTTTCTATTAAAAAAAATCTGGCCAGGCGCGGTGGCTCACGCCTGTAATCCTGACACTCTGGGAGGCCGAGGTGGGCAGATTGCTCAAGGTCAGGAGTTCGAAACCAGCCTGAGCAAGAGTGAGATCCTGTCTCTACTATAAATAGAAAGAAATTAATTGGCCAACTAAAAATATATAGAGAAAAATTAGCCGGGCATGGTGGCACATGCCTGTAGTCCCAGCTACTCAGGGGGCTGAGGCAGGAGGATTGCTTGAGCCCAGGAGTTTGAGGTTGCTGTGAGCTAGGCTGACACCACGGCACTCTAGCCCAGGCAACAGAGTGAAACTCTGTCTCAAAAAAAAAAAAAAAAAATCTGCAGATTGGGGAGGCACAGCCTTCAGTAAAAGTGAAAGAGTGCTCTCTGCAGAACAAAGAAAGGTTAGAGGTTCTCTATAAAGAAGAAATTATGTATTGCTCTTTGAGAAATTTCACTGGGACTAGTAAGGTTTTGGGGAACTGGCAAGCTCTGATTGGTAAGGGACAGTGGTGGGCAAAACTAGTCCAAAAGTTGCAGCCGGTTGTTTTGGTGGTCGTGAGATAAAACTGGTTTCAGGTTACCATGAGCAGTTTCAGCTGCCAGACTTGCAGAGAAATACATTTTTGGAGCAGTGTTTTGTTCCCTGAATGCTTTTTCTCCCTGGCTTCTCACCTCTGTTTTATTTGGGTATGACAAGAATGACTCCATTTGTATGATCAACTTTCACGAGGTGCTGCTGATGAGGGATGGATGGGATGGGGCAGGGAATGGCCTTCTTATTGGTGTCTAAATGTCTTTGTTCTCTCCCATCATTCCTACCTCTGTTTGTGTAGAGGGAAATTGTGTTTATATTCCTGTGCATTCTTCCTGTCAGCATGAGCTCTTTGCCTCTAGTGGTCTGCTCTCTGGCCTTTTGGAAACACAAATCCTAGTCTCACTTGACAAAGCCACCCTCCTGCAACTGAGTGCCTTGCTTTCTAGTTTGTTGTTTCTGTTATAGATGTATGAAAATTAATTTGGCACATTAATAGATGTCTGCATTCTAGGTCTTACCCTTCCTCCTTCTGGGAACAATGAATGCCATTGATTCATTGGGTGGAGAATGAGGCAACTAGAAACTACTAGGAATCACTGGGAATAAAGAAAATACATCAGTTATGAGGCCAAATATAGTGCTATAATGAAAATGATGGTGATATCATCATACGTTGAGTTTTTATTATTTGCCCTATTATTTGCCCTTACACTATTATAAGATCTTTCTTTGTCTGTCTCGTGTAATCCTCAAATCGATTCTGTGAAGTAGGCACTGTTCCCATCTTCCCTTAAAGATGAGGAAACTGAGTCTTAGGGAAAAGAGGAAATGTGATCAGGACTGTCCAGCTGGAAGCCAGAAAACATGATGCGACCCTCTGCAATCAGACTCCAGGGCACCTTGTTCAGAACCACCAAACATTCCTTCCTCCCTGGGAGTCCTGAACATCCCCCATACTACAGAAGAACTAACAAATTGATCAAAGCATTTTTACCATCTGGTATTAACTATGAACTCTTTCACACTTTCAAAGGAAAGTAGCTTCCATGATAAAACTGTACCAGAACACTTACAAAGAAAAAATGCCCCAATTGATATTCTGAAGTTATTATACACTGGCCTGATATTTTTTAAAAAGTGATGAAAATAGAACAAAAACTAAAATTATAATGGTCTAGAGGCTGTATTTGACCTGCAGATGTGTTTGCCTGAGCCAACAAAAATTCTGAGGATATCTGTATTATTAGGACAGGAACGTGCTACTAGTTCCATTTATTCCCTGCTATCTTAAACTCCACTGATTCACACATTTATATTACTTGCTGACTCTTGAAGATATTTGACTTGCCACTAATTCATTTATGATTGTAAATATAAAATCATAAATACAATGTATTAGATCCTTGCCATTTGCAGACCTACTTTTGAAGTGTGTGAACTGTAGCTCTTTTTAATTTTGTTGAATACAGGTTTTGAATCCTGCTCATTGAGAAGATGTCACACAGGGCCACAAGTAAGCTGACCTGTAAATCACCAGAACTCACAGCTCCAAATTTTGTTCTCTAACCATGAAAGTAGACTCTTCTACATATCAGGGGCAAAATCATGAACTAGCAGTATAGCCATAAATATGGAGATTCATAAATGTCTTGGTATTTTGTTGAAACAGCAAGGGGGTGTCAGTCTAAGTTCAGTTGCTCCTGGCACAAAGATCCAATTATTCAGACAATGAGGACTCCCAAGGAAGCAAGGAATTTTTTTAATATGAAAGAAGTCTTGCTGGGAGAATGGGAGAAGCTGCTTCAAATCCATCTCTCCAACTAAGGGAAATCCTGGGCTTTTAAAGAAGGAGCCATATGCTTTAGGGCAGGTCCTTCAAGGGGCTCTGAGCATTGGGGACACATTGTGGGGGATGGTGAGCATTGGCATCAGGAAGTTTGCCCTGGGGTCTTTTAGAATCTCAGCTCCTTTGTCTTTTTTTTTTTTAAATTCAGGATATTATGGGGGTACAAACATTTTGGTCACATGAAATGCATTTGCCTAGCTTATCACAGCAGCAACAAAAATAAACAAATGGGACCTGATCAAATTAAAAAGCTTCTTCCTGCACAGCCAAGGAAACTGTCCTTAGAGCGAATAGACAACCGACAGAATGGGAGAAAATATTTGCTTTCAGCTCCTTTGTCTTGCAGAAAATCCACTATATCTGGGGAAACGATTTAAATGGTCAGGTAGGTAGTTAAGGGAGAGGACTATAAAAAATATATAGGGGTCATTGAAATTTGTTTGCAGAGCTATTTACAGTATGTGCTAGCAAGCAAAAAATAATCACCTCCCATAGCCAAGTAAGGCTTAATCTAGAATATACTAAGGGTTGGGGCTACCAGTAATCCACACACTGAAAGCAACAAGAATGGCTCCAAGAAACCAAGTATGTTAAAATTTAAAAAAAAGACAGCCTAAAAAACTCAGTCTGGGATGGTTTGTGAAGCAAGAAACAACTTCATATCCCTAAGCAGGCCCTGGGGGCATTGGGGAATCGAAAAATCAGTGATGTTCCTAATTTATATTGTAGATTCATGGAGGATAGTCTAAATTCAGCATATTTCATTTAAAAGGCAGGATGTGATAATACATTAATATATATGTGTGTATATATATATAAATATATTCAAAATCATAAAAGGTGTTTTCATGTGAAATGGAGCCAAATATAATTATCTGGGAAATTTGCACCACCCCTTGATAAGACTTCATTGGATAAATCAAATCACTAATCTGCCTATCTCAGTTTTGTAAAAAATTTAAAAAATAAGGCAAAATGCCTCTCTATCCATATGGTCTTTGCAAACTGTCTGCCTGCGGGAGATTTGTAAGTGTGGGAATGAATGTGCAAAAAGAATCCGATGTGTGAGAATGAAGTGCCTTGCCTGCAGCGTTAGGGAGAGAGAAGTGCCTGATATGGGGGCATCTACTGCACAATCCCTGGCATATGCTTTGTGCATGACCGCAATGTTGTGCATTTCTCCAGCAAAAACGGCTGGATTTTCCGCAGGTAAACCAGAAAAGTGTGGGCACTCCAGTGAAGTGATGTTAGACTACGTTTGTGTCTGTGTTGAGGGCAGAGCAGCAGCCCCTCCATGTGCTAAGACACACTGTTAAAAGCAGACAGTTGGAATCGTCAAATCCATTTTACAGATTCCAGAAAATATCTCCTATATTCCCATATAAAGATTTGCTTCCAGGGAGTAATTTGCCATCCGTAGACAGGAAATAAAAACCCTTCCGTCTGAATGATGTTAATTAGCTGCTGGCTATCTCCACCATGTCTGGTCTACTGTTTGCACCTGGTGGAGAATGTGGGAGGTGGCCAGTTACCAGCACAAAGAAGTATGAAAATTAGGGAAGACAAAGAATGGTAAGTTAGTCATTTGGGTTTCAGAATTCTGGGGCCTGGGAGACTCTAGGTTCTGTTTAAATCAAAAGCTTCTTGGAAGTTTTAAAAAATATCCATGTTATTTGAGTGTCAATATTTACGCTGAAGTTAATATTGGAGAGACTACTGTATCTTGTGTATTAAAAACAAAGGTGGTTAGTTACATGGTTTACCACGCGGGGGGTTGAGGGCTTGCCACTTTATCCAGAGGTTGTATAGAAGCTATGCTGGGAATTTTATCCTGATGGCAAATGGCTGAATGTGGAAAATCAGCATTTCAGACAAACGTCTTGTGATCAGATTTGGAAACCCATCAAGGCACATAGGATCTGGCACCCAGGACCCCCCCATCTGGATAGAGCATCCCTGACTGCCTGGAGCTAAGTCATCTTTACCTCTTTGTCATTGCCGTCTCCTACTTGTTTGTTTCCTCCTGCTTGTCAGCTTATTTTGGCTTTCAACTCCACCAAGCAAGAAATATTTGTGTTTTATCCAGAACTCAGTAGTTGTGAAAATCTCAAAGTTTGACTGCACCCCAGTCGGGGGTGTTTCATTAAGAATAGACCATCCCGGAGTTCCTGGGCCAGCTGGAATGGCATCGTGATATGCAAGCAAGTTAGAAGTAGAACAACTAGGCTAAGAGGGACTGAAACATGCAGGACATAGGCAGAGTGAAAAGTAAAGAAGGACCCGGATTTTTTCTGGCATTTGCCACTTGGCTGGTCATAGTCCTCACTGTGGCCAAAGTAGGTCCCTTTGTCTTGAGCACATCATTTTTATAAAAGGCAAATGTCCTTGAAGGAGAGTAAGCAGGAAAATTGAGATTCAGAGACAATGCTCGTTTGTTTCAAACACTCAAACAGGAGGAGGTACTGAGAGGATAGGTGCCACGATTTCATTCTGCAAACACTTTTCTTCTTGGATTATTGCTGTGAGAATGAGGCTGCCCAGGACTCTGAGGCTGCACTTCTGAGTTCTGTTCTGTTCTGTGTCACAGAACCTGCCTTACCTTGTCAACAACTAAAAAGCCCAAAACATTTGCTAGGATCGATGATTTTTAAGTTCACACCTTTACCAGGCATGATGGGGCTTGCCTGGAGTTTGAGCTACTCAGGAGGCTGAGGCAGGAGGATCACTCGAGCCCAGGAATTAGAGGCTGCAGTGAGCTATGATCACACCCTGCACTTCAGCCTGGGTGACAGAGCAAGACCCTGTCTCTATAAATAAATAAACAAACAAATAAAATAAATAAAATAAATTCACATCTCTAACTTGCCTTGCTTTTTCCATTTTCATACTTTATCAGAATAATGATGGGGAGGGGTAGTTTAAAAAAGAAGTGTCAAGAACAACTAAGCCAAGTAGTAATCCTGAGTTTTGCTGTCTGGTCAGTCAGCCAATCATTTCCGAGATAAATCCACAGACTTACTTTTCAATATCTATTTATTTATAGAGCACGGACTGGTAATTAGTTATTGACTCTGTGAAAAACAAATTCTTTATAAAGCATACATTCTATGACGTCGCATGAGACAAATGAGCTTGAGAATGACCAGTGACTTTTCAAGGCAGCTTAGTCTATATCCGTGTACAGAAGTCTCCAGGGGCTGCTCTGCTGCTTATGGGAAATCCAGTGCTAAGTCATTTGAAAACAATCATTCTGAGAACAGATTTAAAAAAAAATAAGCCAGTAAATGTGGTGAAATAATAGCTAAGAAATAGAGTCCAAGAAACAAAGAGTCAGACAAAGCTGGGTTTTTTCAAAGCAGCATCAAAAGGATTTTGTGAATGGAAATGTTTTGCATTTACTTCCTGCCTAGCTTCTCTTTGCAGCGCCCTGAGATGCTCTGGGCCTACTGGTACGTCACCTCTCTGCACCTCTGTAATGTTTTTCTTCAAATCCACCATAAAAAGAACATGTTCCGATTTTGGGGTACCCAAGATTATAGAATATGTCAATGTGTCAAGACAGGCTTGACATTTCAAAATAAGATGACTGCTTTAAAAACATTAGAAATGTTGTTTTCTTCCATTTTTAAAGTCGTCACCATACCTGCTGTCCATTTGTTTACTCATTAATTCTTTTAGTAAATAGTTCCTGAGAACTTCTTACATGCCTGTTTTGGGTTTTTATCGGCAAATAGTGTCAACTCACTGCTGTCCTCAGAGAGCTGACAGCCATGGTCCGGAGTGCGTATTAGCTCCTAAAATAAAAGGCTTTAAAAAGTTCTCTGGGTCATAAGGGACCTGAACCTGATAATGGCTTAAATAAGTGTGTCCATCAATATCTTTAAATAATCTGGTGGAGGGAAATCAGTAGAACTCTACAAAAGAGAGTCACTTCAAGTAGAGACACCAATAGAAGAGGTTCATAATTTTGAGTTTCTAGTGTTAATCAAGTGGCTGTTCAATTTAAGGCCTGGGAAGAGGGAATGATGAGAGAATCTCTCCAGTTCTTAACTTCTCTGTTTACAAAAAAAAATTTATACAGAAAGGATCCCTTTGCTTTCCACCTGCCTCTGTGATCACAAGATGGCAGTGTTTCTGGGCTTTGCTGCTGTAGTCATTTCACTTAAAAAGGAATTGGGCAGAATTGCTGCAAGGAAGCCAGAATAAATGTTATAGAATAACCTTCGCACATGAAATAAAACCAAACAGCAAATAAAAATAAACTGGGTGGGATTTTGTCTTTATTTTATTAGTTTGCATTTCTAAAGAAGTGAGCCTGTGCCTAGCTAGGTTTTGAATGTGTTTGAAAGATTACAATTTAGTGACCTTGAGGACAGGAGGGTGATGAGGCTGGGAAGTGAGCTGGAATCAGATAAGGAAGGGCACTGTATACGGGTCTAAGGAGATGCATACATTCAAGATTTATGTAAGTTTCAGAAAATATTAATGCCATGTAGAAGAATAGTGTTATTACCATGGTGATTATTATTTGGGAGATAAACTAGCTCTCTATGGGGTGCACTACTGAAGGGTTTGAAACAAGAGGGTGGTGGTGGTAGGAATAATCAGATTGTCTCTTTGGAAAGGTACCTATGGCGATATTTTGTAGGTTGACAGCGGGAGGAGAGAGCATATTTAGATATTGGAGGCAGGCTGGCCAGTTAGGGAGCAATTCTAATGGTTTGAACAAGACCTCATTATCTAGATTCAAGAAATGGCAGAAAGATGGAGAAGAGATTTAAATCATATTTAAAAGTATAGTCAATAATACTCAGTGAAAGAAAACAAGTTTAGCAGAGAGAGTGGTATATAGGGGTTGAGGTGCCTGGGCACTGTAAAGTATCAGTTGGAGAAGATTAGTCACAAGTTGAGAACGAGGAATTAACATTTGAGGGAGAAAGAGAGTGTGTGATCTTAAAGTCATAGATGTGGGCATTGTCAGGGTCTAGGTAGGAAGCTAAAGTCATGGGAGTGAGCAAGTGCAGGGGGTGTCAATGGTGGAGACAGTTTATCCTCCAAATAATAATCACCATGGTAATAACAATATTCTTCTACATAGCAGCTAATATTTTCTGAAACTCATGTAAATCTTGAAGACATGCATCTTAACAATTGCTTTCCTGTAAATTGTGTATATGGGCATTTTGATTAAAATTTTCTGTTTGTAGTGATCTGGAAACATGTAATCCAAGTACAAGAGACGTGTTTGCCATGCAAAGGCAGTTTTAAGGCAAGTTGTTTAGTCCTTTCCCCCCTTTCATTTGGACAGTCACGATCTAAGTTGAACAAGAAAATGAGACGAGAAGAAATCCAGGGAAAGAGGTTGTTGACTCCAAATGGGCACCAGAATTACCTATGGTCCTTTAAAAAAAATACACATATGGGTCGTAACCATGGAGATTTTGATTTAGCAGGTCTGGGGAAAGAAAACCAAGAGAGAATGGTTTTGTGTGAGCCACAGGAGAAGCGTTTAAAGGAAGGATGGTCAGCCTTGTCTAATATACCAGAGAGGCCAAGTAAGATAAAGACTAGTAAGACATAGACTGGGAGAGAGAAGTGAATGAAATTCACAAGGGTCTTACATTTTAGAGGGAAGGAAGATTATAAACAGGTAACTCAACAAAGATACTATTAGTAATTTCAGAAAGTGGTAAGTGCTACAGAAGGAAACAAACAGCAGTGATGTGATGCAGAGGGAAAGGAGGTGACCTCCTGGGGCTGTCGGCATCTCAGGGAAGCCCAAATAAAAGGAAAAAGGTGTTTGATTACTCCAAAAGGATGTGGGGAATGGGAAGCCTCTGGAAGGGGTTGATGCCTCAGCAGGACCAGGTGCCAAGGCCTGTCTTAGGTCTGTTGCTAGGAGATGGTTGAAGCGATGAACGCTGTTAGGCAGATTGGAGCTGAGTGAAAATGAAGCTGCCCTCTGAGTTCCACAAGACGTTTTTTCCACGTTATTTATCTTGTAATGTAATCATTTTTGTTATTGTTGTTGTTATCTGCTTCCTTACCAGATTATGAGTTCTTCCAGGGAAGGGACCTTGTCCTACCAGAGTCTTACTTGAATTCCTAATACCTACGCTTGATAGGTCTGGATGGTTTCTTTGTGAAATCCCATCTGGAGAAGTTTGGCTCTCACTGTCCCGTGTGGTTTCTAACATACCCCAAATCATCTTCTGCCTCTGTAGAGAGGTGGCCGGATCCCCCCAAAGGCCAGACAACTTGTTTGTCCATACAAAAGCAGAGTAATGTTAGATAACTAAAAGCCTCAAAAATAACAAAACAGAATTCAGGGATTTAAACTGCTTGTCTTGATGTTGGTTTAAAGATCGCTGGGAGAAACCAAAAACAAGAGATCAGGAATGGATTTAGTATGTTTAGAAGCCCTCAGCAGAAAGTGAGGAAAAACAATTTTTATTCAAATTTTAAGTAAATAGGTTAAGATAATTTACCAGGTAGTGATTTATTTACCCCCAAAATATAAAAGATAATTACGTCTTTGTCTACCCTGAGACATTACTCTTGTTGTTTTATGCCTCTGTTGCAAGCTTAGCCCACGAGAGGAAGCTTCTGTGCATTTGGATACTCTGCCTTGGAAACAGCTTTATAGTTTGATAGCAAAGATTTCTAGAATTAATAAAGGGATTTTCTGGTGTTCTTTTTGTTTCGATCATTCTTTTGAAATGTCTTTTATTTAAAAAATCACTGATCATAAATTTAAAAAATAAAATAGTGATCTCTAAAGAAAAAACTGTAAAATTTAAGAAAAAATAACTACCTTTTGTATCTATCTTTAACTGCTATATCTTTAACAGCTCTACCAATCAAATAATCCAAGGATTGGGTATAACACTTTCTAAAATTAACTAGGTTGGGGCCTGTAAGGCATTATGAGTCTAAATCATGGCTCTCGGAGGTTCTTGCACTTCAGTCCAAATTGGCAATGAAAACACCCTCTGACAAGGTGACCTTAATATTCCAGCTGTTCATAATTTCTCTCAATTGCGTAAATCAACACCTTATTTCCCTTCAGGGCTCCTAAATTTAAATATAGATATTAAAGTTTCCCTTCAAAATCCTCCTTTGGAATTCTGAATATACTTCCGCTATCAAGAGTATTTGAACATTGAATGAGTCTAAGTTCTGGTCTGGACAGGGTGGGCATGTAAGTTTTTTCTGGACTCAAGGATGGTACTTTTTGTTGTATAGCTTGCTGGCTTCGTGTAAATATTTGACATACGCAAGAGATTTCTTCCTAGCCTCCCAGCGGCTCTCTTGAATCCAACATCTACTTTCCAGCATCCTTCTTCTTGAATCTATTACGTTTCCTAAGACAACATGTCCTTTCACACCAAACAAACATTTTCAACAGAATTTGATGGGATTTAAAGGCAAAGTTACAAAGTAGTTCTGAGATATAATCAAAAGGCTTCCAAAATAGCATGAGTTACACATACCAGCTTAATACTGTAAAGCCTTCAATTGTGATCCTGCTCAACGCCAAATGAAGCAGCATGGGCTCTGCTTCTCCTTTTTCATTTTTTTTAATCTTTAATTTTTTTAAATCAAAATAGCAGGAGGCACTCATTTGGATTATAGTTTATTGACTTGTTATATATTTAGTGGCAAGAACGAAGTCATTTTGATATGTGGCAATTTGAAATAATTGCTCTTCTCAAAATAGAAGGAAAATTAGTTGTCCTGGCAGATCAGCCTATTTAGGCAATCCGTCTCCATGTGTCAGCTTGCTGCTCTCCGCACCACCTGCGTGCGTCCCCGTCAGGGACACAGACCGATGAGATCACCGCAGCAAGCCATAGATCTTGGGCAAGTTAACTGGTCCGGTTTTGCCTGGTAATGAGGAGAGTGTCTCCGGAAAATAGGAAATTGGAATCTGTCACCTCTCAGGAAACTGATGAGTGATTGCTATTGTTTTGCATCTCTGAAGGGTTAGCATAGTTTATTAGCTGTTCTTCAGCCCTGAGAGTTTAGTGTCACTCTTATTTTATAGGCAGGAATCTGAGAAGGGCCGTGTGGAGCATAACTGTTAAAAGCAAAGTGAATGTAGGCAGTTTTTCTGTGAGTCTTAGGACCCTAGCTTTATCTGCTTTGAGCAATATTAGCGAAGAGAAGAAGAGGTGATTTTCAAGGTGATATTGACTAGGAACATAAATCAAAACAACCTCTGGAAGCGACTCAAAATGCTTCATCCCTTAGGAGTGACTCTGGTTCCCCAATTTCTGAAACCAAAATTCATAAACCCCAAGGCCAATGTGACAAAAAAGATATGACAGCACTTTCAATAATTCCTGATTTTGATTAGAAAGACACACTTGAGGTTTGTAATTAATCATGGAAGAGCAAAATGGAATAAAAATTATCTTAGAAAAACCATTTGTTATTAAACAAACTTGCTGGAGGGAAGTTTCCAAGTTGTTAGTCATTGCTTCATTCTATTAAAAAAAAGAAACTTCAGATAAAATAACATTCCTCCCTAGGAAAAACTATAAAATTCTAGAGTTGGAAAAGACCTTAAACATATTCAGTTCCAAGCTATCATTTCATTTGAAGTTACTAGGTAATAAGGAATAAACTGTTACTACTAAATGGGAAAAAAATACCTACTTTAGTGATAAATAATACTTCTGAAGCTGTGTTTTTAAACACATGATCACTTAGTGGATCCTGGCCAGCATTAAAAAAAAAACAATGAAAAATAACAGTGGAACTTAGGAGATATCAGAAAACATCTCACATTGAAAGGATGAGTAGGGTGTCATGAAACTATTGTTTTAGTTACATTGTGTGTGTGTGTGTGTGTGTGTGTGTGTGTATGTGTGTGTGTGGCCTGTGATAGAAAATATATTACTTACTACTTACGGTGGGTCAGGAAAGTTTAGTAACCACTGCATTTCCATTTTGAGTATAAGAAGACGAAAAGAAGCAGATTCTTTGTGTGCGCATTAGCAGGTGCTCCACCTCTTGAGCCCGTGACCCCCATTGAGTAGATTTCACGGTCCATTATATAACACTTAGATTTGTTTCCACAGTCAGGATTTATATCTCTCCACAATATAACCAGAACCTCATTTTCCGGCTGTTGGGTCAAGCACTTTGCTTTTAAAGTAACATTTATGTCCTTAACTCTCTTTGCCAAAGACTATTCTCTCCCTCCAATAAATTGTGGCTACCTCTCAATATTACCCCAATCCACACCTAGTTAAAGTTTTAACAATCACAACTGTTTATTAGTTGCATATATTTCTTTAGCCTTTTAAACAGAAATTTTATTTTGTGGCAGATATTTTTCTAAAAAACACTTTTACAAAGATAAAACTTTGGATAAATCAAAGAGAACCTTCATATGGACATTGTGAGTAACGCTTTCTCTGAAATGAATCTGCCCAAATCCCACCCAGAACTGATTCCTTGAGATATTGTTGGCTGGAAGCAACACTAATGCTGTGATAATTTCTGCCCTCTTTTTCAATGAGAACTTAAATGTTTGACAGAGAACAGTGGCACTGGAAACATGGGGGTATTCACTTTGGGGAATGAGGAAAGAGGAAAAACTGGCCTTGGCTCAGCCAGGGAGTGTATTAGTTTCCTGTGGCTGCTGTAACAAATGACCACAAACTTAGTGGCTTAAAACAACACGTATGTGTGATCTTACAGTTCTGTGGGTCATTATCTTACAGTTACAGTCCCACACAGGTCTCACTGGGCTGTGTTCCTTCTGGAGGCTCTGGAGGTGGATGCATTTCCTAGCCTTGGCCGGCTTTGAGAGGCTGCCCTGATTCTTTGGCTCATGGCTCATTTTCTTTGACCTGTGCTTCTGTCGTCCCATCTCCTTCTCTGACTGCGACTCTCCTGCCTCCCTCTTTCACACCAAAGGCTCTGTGTCATTACACTGGGCCTACCCAGACACAGTCCCCATCTCAAGTTCCTTAAATTAATCACATCTGCAAAGTCCCTTTTGCTAGGTATGTGATGGACTCCCAGGTTCAATGGTTTATGATACAGACACCTTGGTGGTGGTGGTGGAGGGGTGGATATTATTCTGCCCACCCCAGGGGATCATGAGGATGGATGTCTAGAAGTGAGGGACAGTGAGTTTCCAAATAAGCCTTTAGACTCCCTTGATTTGTGAATATGACTTTGCTGCTCGTGACTTTCTTGCAGAAGAAGGGCTGAGTTATTGGAATCATTCACTCTGGGCACCTGCAAAGTTCAAGGATTGGCAGCTGTGGCCACTCTCTGCAGCCATGTACAGCTCTGCATTTTTACACTTGGGCTGCACAAAGCACTTGATCGAAAATAAACGATTGCTTCTCTGATTGCTGGTGGTTGCTTCCCAGCATTTAACATTCATCTGTGCCCCCTGAAGGGCTTTATCATTTGGGTCTTTAAAGCATCTCTTCTAAACTGCATTTTTTATGGCTGTTATTTTTAGGCTTTCACGTTATGCCTGGATAAGAGACCACAGCTTAAAAGAATGAAGAACAGTGAATAAAGCCCACAGGTGAAGCAGGTGAACTGGGGATAAAAATGCATGAGAAGAGAGGCTAGAGGCTCTCAAAAAAGATTTTGAAGATAAAGCATACAGCAAAAACGTGGAAGCTACATTGATAAATAAAGTAAAGGGTCAGGGATAAAAGCCCAGGAAGGCAGAGGAAAAGAATATGTACATTTGCAGACACAGGAAGCTGTGTTTGAAGAGAAGCTCCTGCAAACGCAGGAATGTTACTTACTGCAGATGCCCTGGCGTTGAGCTTGATGGCTAAAACACTCAGTGTGCAGTGGTCAGAATGGACATCATTGGCCATGGGATTTAGGCTTGCTTTCCTGAAAGATTATGGTGTCTTAATTGAATGTATCTTGCTAGCCAAAAGCTTCTGTAATGTCATTCCTCTATTTCTCTCTCTCTCTGTCTCTCTTTCTCCCTCTCTTTCTTTTGCTAGGAGATACAAATATAATAATTATGGGAAATAAGGAATTGGCAGTCAGCAGAGGAAAGTTGAGGAGCACCTGAATTTGTGCTGTTTTTACTATAACCTCTCCAGCGATGGAGATTCTGATTTCTGAGGCAAGTTACTGGGTGGAAGGCCTCAGGATTCTAGAGCCCTCAACCTTGAAGTCTATGATTTCTCAAAGCACAGGTTGCAATCCAAAAACTTCTTTAAAAGGATTAAGCACTGATTCACTACTTATAAAGTAGGTCAATCTTAAATACAATGATTATTTAATTCATGGAAATATCTGCCTAGTTTTCAGTTTGTTTCAGGGCCAACAGTGGTACTTTTTATCATGGATTGTTGAAAAATTATTTGGAAAATGTAGGGAAAATGTTTTATTATGCACAAAAGTAGTTTAAGTCAAAAAGAAAAGAAAAGATGAGAGTATGTAGAAAGTGTGCATTGTGACGACAGAGATAAAGGGTTTTTTTCCTAATTCACATGTGTTCAGAAAGGCTTGGAACTCTCCTATGGTGAATATGCTACTATGTTGTTGATTGTACTAAAGGAAAACAAGATTGACTTATTCAATCTTGCATTTCTTTTTACTCTACACCCTTCTGGACGTAAAGAATCAGGTTGGAACCACTCAGCTCCTGGTGATCTAGGCAAACTTAATCAAAGAGCAGGGCTGCCAGACTTGCATATGTTCCAGGAGAGAGATAACCGAGGTATTGATGTAGCCAAAAACCTGTGGCCTAAGTTTCCTTACCAAACGTCTGTGTATTGAAGGAGTTTCTCAGAGATAGTATCTGTACCCACTACCTCTCCATCTGTGTGTACTAATCATGAACTGTGCTTGAATCCAGCAGGATCTATTTATTTCCAAAATAACTGTGTCTTGATCAAATAAGATTCATGTGTGCGTGTCATACGAAGTAGACACACTGGGCCGGATGTGGCTCTTTTCCCTGACTGCCTTGATTCAATGGGATCCAGGCATTTTCCAACTAAACAGCTGTGGCTTGGGGAGAATCCAGGTGTTTTTCTCACTGAATATTTGTGGGATTGGCAGGGTTCTGGGTATTTCCTTTGCTTTCTCTTGCCTGGAATTATTATAACATATATTATGTATATATATCACAGTGAACTTTGCTTTGTCCCAGGAAACAGATCAGCTTCCTTAACTCTACACAAAGAACAATAGCACCTAGAAAAACATGGACCAGATCAAATGCTATTTATCTTCTTCACTAGCTGCATCTTTCATGCTGTCTTATATAAATACATGAATATTCTAAAAATTCCTTTGTGTGAAAGCAAGTAGATTACCTTTCCACACTGAATAATTATCTAATCAGAAGCTGTTGCTTTATTGGATTGGGAGTGTCCCACCTGTTCCAACATCCACTTGTTAAGAACCTGTTTGACTTGGCTTTGATTTCTGATTGAAGAAGTAAGTCAGCCTCCTTAGGTTTGGCAATGCATAGACCTTGTTAGAAAATAGTGTGTGGTTTTGGTTTCCACATCTTATACAATATATAGGAAAATTGGAAAGAGTTCAGAGAACAGAACCAAAATGATTAAAGCATTGGGGAAATGAGGAGCTGGGATTATTTCATCTACAGAAAAGCTTTTAGGAAAAGCAAGATGGGGCGTGTGCCAAAGACGAAGTTAGGAAAGCCAACTCTTGGAGCCTATATGGTTGAGCAGGTTTGATTGGCCTTTGTAGGCCATCCTGAACCTGGAGGGGGAAGTGGGGGAAAGCTGGTCTGCCTTACCAATTATTGAAAAGAATAAGCAAGTTAGGAGGGAGAAGGGCACCTGGGGGAAATTAGGCAGGAATTATTTTAGCTAAGGGTTCTATCTCAAACCTACTTATATTACAATATTCAAAAGTAGGGATAAATTCAGTATATGTAATTCTTACATTCCAGCTTCTACTAGATTTGAAAATATGATTAAATATAGTATGTATAAACCTACTTAATGATTAGCATGTTAGAGTTCCTTTCAACCATATGATGAAATGTTGGCATAAAGACATTATTGACCAGTTTTTCTCCATCTTCCCAAAAAAATCAGAGGAAATAACTACATGTCAATGTCCAAAACAGAGACTAATACTGTATAAAATTTAATCATATTCTGTGAATATGGTGGGGAACCTGTGGCCTTCTAACTTCAAGATTGTTCTTTTGTAAGCACCAAAGGAGGCAAGGAAAGCTTCATCTTTCTCTGCTGCACCCCTTTTAACAAAAGGATTTGTTCTGTAAAATTTGGAGTCAGTCAAAAGGCTGCATTTAAGGAGCCAGAAGGTCACATGTGGCCCTAAGGCTGCAGGATCCCCGCCCCTTCAATTTTAAGACTTTAAGAACACAAAATATAGGTAGATATTAAATGCAAACTACAATATTAAATACTGTTATCTCCACTTCCATAAAGCTTTATATTAGCATTCTCTAGAGAAATACAGCCAATTATATCTATTATACTTATCTATGATATAATATAATTATTTATCTATTTACTTAAAAAAATAATGATGGTGGGAGCTGGCAAGTCCAGTATCTGTAAGGCAGGTTATCAGGCTAGAAATTCAGGCAGGATTTCTATGTTATGTACCGTCTTGGGGCAGAATTCCTTCTTCTGCAGGAACCCTCAGCTTTTGCTCTTAAGGCCTTTGACTGATTGGATGAGGCCCACCCACATTATACAGGGTTATCTCCTTCACTTAAAGTCTATAGATCGTAGATGTAAATCACATCGACTAAGTACCTTCACAGCAACATCTAGACTACCGTTTAACTGCACAGCTGGGCAGCATATCCTAGCCAACTCGACACAACAAATTTAAGCATCACAAGCTCCATATATGCTTTGGCTCAAACCTTTTCAGAAACATGACATATAGATCAACATGGTGCGGGGACCCCCTGCTGTCAGCCACCATCCTAACCCTCAGAGGCCCTTCCCCCTGGGGGAGAAGATGGGAAGAAACACTTGATGTTTCACATCCTTCTCACTTGCCCTTAAGCACCATTTCTAAATATGGAGTTGGCTTCTTTTTTGTTGCACCCCCAAGTAGTCACTGCCTTGTGGCAGTTCTCCTGTGTCTCCTCCCCATCCCCACAAGCGTGTTATCCAAGTTCCCTTTCTGAAATTCCTCCAGGTCTGTCCAAAACTCTATACTCTGTCACAGTACTGATTTCACTGAGAATTTAGAAGAAGATGATCTGATTAAAGAAAATCATGAAGACAGTAAATGACCAGTGAAGACCATGCAGACTGGAGTATAACTGGGTTGAGATTCCAATACCACCACTTACAACCTGTGTGACTTTGATGACATCACTTGTAATGCTCCTGAATCTCAGTTTCCTCATCTGTAATATGGGGATAAAAATTATAATTCCCTCCCTAAAAGGTTGACGTGAGGTGCTTTGAACTCTGCTTTGAGCACTTAGTAATTATTTAAACTTTTAAGTTAGCTACTACCAAGCTGAGGACTGTCTGTCATCTGGGAGAAAATGTTAGTGAAGAAGTTCTTCCTGTATTATTTAAACCATATAACATCAGGTGAAGGTCAGCCCTGAGCCTTTCTGTCCAAAGATAGTTTTAATTTCTGTTTATGATGGTCAGGATTTTACATCTTCCCTCTCCACACACTCTGGGAGCTAAGAAGTCAGAGTTTGGTACTCCTGAGAATCTCAAAACACTAAAACATTCATCACACAAATAACAGAGGTTAAGATAAATGATACTAACTGAAAGCTTTCTATATGCCAACCCACATATACTGTTTGATTTAAGGCTCATAATATCCCTGTAAACTAGATATATCATCCTTAATTTAGAGAGGAGGAAACTAAGGCTTAATATTTAAATAACTTGGCTCAAATTGTAGAGCAGAATCAGGGTTGTCCAGCTTCAAAGCTAAAACTCGTGCCAATTACACTATGATACTTTCCTCAAAAGGGTCAGACCTTGACATATTTCTTGCAGGCTGTTGGCTCTTGTATTTTCTAAAAGTATTTTTCACATATTTGAGAAATGCTCTTAATTCTTTTATTGTACAGAATTGAATTCTTAATTCTAGAATGCTGCTCAGGACATTCAACAAAGGGTACCGTGAAGCGAGCAGGAGACCGTGAATTGTACATGCTTGAATTACAGAGCCTAAGAATTAATGGGAAAATAGATGTCTGAAGTTCTTGATTTTTCCTTGTTTTTAAACTAAATCACTGTTTATAAAGAATGTGTCAGTGAAAGATGCAGAAAAAGGTGCCTCTTTTCCTTTATTCTTAAGCTCAAGCAAATATTTAACAATACAGTTTACAAAAGCCCCGTAGAATGATTAAAATGAGTAAGATTTTGAAGATAGACTTTATTACGATGAATGATCTCATGGCCAATTCATTTTTAGATATGGCTTCAAATTTTTACTTTAACAGACTCATCATCCATCTCACAGGTTCCACCAACCATCCATCCAATGCGTATTTTTAATGAGTGCTGTACGCTAGGCTTTGTTCTAGGTGCTAGGAAAAAGCAGTGCTTGAAGTGCATGAAGAGGGTCGAGATTGTGATAATCTGATAAACAAATGAATAAAACAAGCTGACTTCAGGTGCTGTAGATGCTGTAAATGGAATATAATGTGAGGATACAGGGTTTAAGGTAGAGAGGCTACTTGAGGTAGGGTGATTAGGGAAGAGCTCTCTCAATAGTTGGTATTTGAGTTGCAACCTGAATAAGGAAAATCCAGAGTTTTTCAAAGCAGAAGAAAGAAATCCCAGGCATGGAAACTTCTAACAATACTACTTACCAAGATCAGAAAGAAGGCAGTATGGCTGGATCCAGAGTGGTGGGTGGTATGAGGCAAGGTCAGAAAGGTGGACCTTGTACTATTGGAAGGAGTCTGACCGAAGGGGTCTCAATTATAATCCAAGTATAATGGAATCCCATTGCAGGTTCTAAACAGGAGATAACGTGAGTCAGCTTTAACACATCAATCCAGTTGCTTGGTTGAGAATTACTTAGAAAGGGGCAAGAGTGGAGGCAGAGGAACTGGTTGGGGTGAGATGGGCACTTTGGGGAAAAAGAAGACTCCAGAAACTCACAACAAATCTTAATGGTTAAGGAGACTTCATTGGTGAAAGGAAGTGGAATTTATTTTTAACAATGTCTTCGTTTACATGCAACATCTCTGATACAAAACAAATTGTTTTATTGTTATTTTGTCAGAGGTAGAGATGATGGTATGGGTGTGGATTAGCAATTATATATAACTCTACTGTATACTAAAAAGGTATTTTACTGTTGCTGCAAAGGGCCACTCTGCAGACCTTTTGGTCTTCCCTAAAAGGAGACGAACAGTATCTAGGAAATTAATTCTTCCCTCCGGCCAAAATGCAAAATTGCAGAAACCATTTGCTAAACAGGGCGAGCCAGTCTTAAAGAGGCCAGAGAGTCCTTCCCCAGGCATACTTTATTAGAGGCCATTTATCAATTTCCACTGATTATTGTGGATAATTGAAGGGAAATCTGCGACTATGGCGATTTACTGGCATTTTCTTTGGACTCAGACAGAAGCTAGTTTGAAAGTGGTATCGGTAGGGTGGCCCTGCTTGCAAACTTCCTAGCTTAGGGGTGGTGGTGGAGCGCTGGGAGGTGGTGAGGTTTCAGCAACCCGGTCTTTCTGCTCATAAATCAGCATCGTAAAGCATCCTGGAAGTGTTATGATGGCGCTGAATATATAAAAAGGGTTCACAAGCCGAATCTATTGTCGTCATTCCTGGTGGCAGAGGGGCGTGACAAGACGCTCACACGTCGCCGAGTAGTAGTAGCGCGGCATAATAAAGCGTGGTTTGCACCATGTGTGTCACAGATTTCTCGAGTTTTCTCGAAGGTCTTCCCAAGTTCTGCCTTCTCCCCCTTCGCAGTCAGTCTGGCCCCAGCTGTGCATCGGCCTTTGACTCCATCTGTCCTTCCGCCGGGGCTCTCTCGCCAAATGGAGAACACAAGTTTGGCTCTCTAAAGTGATTCTGACCCCCACCTTCTCCGCTCAGCCGGAGCCAAACGTCAGGCCAGCCGGAGGGACGGTCGGGTGGGGGGCGGGGGCAAGGGGCGGGAAGGGCTTGAAGAGGCCGCGTCCCTCTTCCCTCGCCCCCGCCCATCACCACTTGGCATGCCAAGCCTGGGCAGACGCCCCGCTTGCGCATCCCCTCGCCCCCCGCCCCACGGTTCGGATCTCCAGGTTCTTTCCCATTTGATCCTGTTCGGCCCTGCTGCAGAGGTGCAGCTCGCAGGTTGGAGTTTGCCCTCGTGTGCGCCGCGTCACTCGGCGGCGAACGGAGGGGAGGAAAGGGGAGGCGGCGGAGGCTAGGTCACCGGGGGAGTCGCGGGGTCCTCGGCGCCCGGAGACCCCGCGGGAAGTGACCGGCCCGCCCCTGGAGCAGCCTACACGGCCGCAGCGCCCCTCCCTCAGGCCCGGCACCCCTACTCGCCGCCTCCCCGCCCTTACTCCACCCCTTCTCCGGCCGATCCCCATCCTCTCCTTGTGTGCGCGCGCTTTAAATAATTTCCTGCTTTTTGGCAAAACAAATAATGCACCTGACTTCAGCAGGGGGAAACAACCAGCCGAGCAGAACAAGGAACAGATGTAAAAAGAATAAAAGGAGAGAGAAAAAGAGATGAGACTCGTTTAAAGAAATCCACGGGCTGAAGAGGTGGCTGCAGCGGCAGAGGCAGCTAGAGCTTCCTTGCTGCGTGAGCTGCAGGCAGAGGACGTTTTCACCAGTTGCAGATGTAACCTCGGGAACTCCTGGGTCTGTCGGTTTGTTCGCCAAACAAAGTCTTTTCTTCTTTGGCTCAGACACTGAAGACGCGCCTGGATTTTTCTGCGATTCCACCACAAGCTGGCAGTTACCCGGGAGCCTTCCCAAGGAGCGGGCGGAGATATGAGCCGTTCTGGGCAGAAGATGGGCGAAGGGCGTCTGCAGCGGGGGCCTCCCGTCGGGAAGAGCCTCTTGCTCCCCGGGAGGAGAGGGTCACCCCCCGGGTGGCCGGGCGGCGGCGGCGCCCGGGTGCAGCGCTCCCTGCTTGGGCTCTTCGTGCACGTGTGGCTGTGGGCGGCCTCGGGCTCGTCTGCTCAGCTGTTCAACCTCAGCCTTTCCGTCGACGAGGGGCTTCCCCCGGACACGCTGGTGGGTGACATCCGCGCCGGGCTGCCGGCCGCGCAGCAGCAGGAGGGGAGCGGTTTCTTTTTGTCCGAGGACTCGGATGACTCCCCGCTGCTGGATGACTTCCATGTGCACCCGGACACCGGTATCATCCGCACCGCGCGGCGCCTGGACCGCGAGCGGCGGGACCACTACAGCTTCGTGGCCGCCACGCTGCTTGGCGCCGTAGTGCAGGTGGAGATCCGCGTCAACGACGTGAACGACCACTCGCCGCGCTTTCCCCGGGACTCCCTGCGACTCGACGTCTCCGAGCTCACCCCGCCAGGCACAGCATTCCGCCTGCCAGGTGCCCACGACCCCGACGCGGGGCTGTTCAGCACACAGGGCTACACCCTGGTGCAACCGTCCAACCTGCTCCAGGACCCCGAAGGGCCGTTCTTCCAGTTGCGCTATGGGACTCCTGGGCTACCACCGTCGCCGCTTTTGCCCGGCTCCTCGTCGCCCCTAGACCCCCTAGACCTGGTGCTGCTGCGGCGCTTGGACCGAGAGGCGGCGGCGGCGCACGAGCTGCAGATAGAGGCGTGGGACGGCGGCCGCCCGCGGCGCACGGGCCGCCTGCGCGTGGAGCTGCGCGTGCTGGATGAGAACGACAACCCGCCGGTCTTTGAGCAGGGCGAGTACCGCGCAGCAGTGCGCGAGAACGCCCCGCCGGGCTCGGAGGTCTGTCGCGTGCTGGCCACCGACCGCGACCTGGGGCCCAATGGCCACGTGCGCTACAGCATCCGCGCCCGGCAAGTGCCAGGGCCGAGTGGCGGGGGCGGGCCGCTGGGCGACGCGGCCTACTTCGCGGTGGAGGAGCTGAGCGGTGTGGTGCGAGTGCTGAGACCTCTGGACCGCGAGACGCAGGCCTGGCACCAGCTTGTGGTCGAGGCCCGCGACGGAGGCGCGGAGCCCGAGGTCGCCACCGTGCGCGTGTCCATCGCCGTGCTGGACGTGAATGACAACCCGCCAGCCATTCATCTGCTCTTCCTCACTGAGGGGGGCGCCGCCAGTGTGTCCGAGGGCGCCCAGCCGGGCGACTACGTGGCTCGCGTCTCGGTGTCCGACGCGGATGGTGAACCGGAGAAGGAAGAGGAGGCCACCGGGCAGTTTGGTCTGGGCCTCGGAGGCGGAAGCATCTCGCTGTCTTTGGAAGGCGGCGAGGGGGCCTTCGCACTGCGGCCGGGCGGTCCCCCGGGGGTATTTTTCCTTTGCGTGGAAGGGCCCCTGGACAGGGAGAGCCGCGATCTGTATGAATTGCGACTGTTGGCCACTGATGCGGGGTCCCCGCCGCTGAGCACAGAGGAGATGCTGTTGCTCCGGGTGGCCGATCTCAATGATCAGCCTCCTCTCTTCAGCCAGGAGCATTACCGGGCCTCAGTGTCTGAGGCCGTGGCCCCTGGCACCGCAGTCTTGTGGGTCAGCGCCACTGATGCCGATGAGGGTGGCACTGATCACGCCTCCCTCCGCTACACTCTAGTCCAACTCTCGGCTCCCTGCAACCCAGATGCTTTGCCCACGGCAGAGTGTGGACCGCCTTTCACTATCGATCCCAAAAGTGCTGTGATCAGCACCATCCGGACTCTAGACCGAGAGGTCCAGGAGGCGGTGGAGCTGCGAGTGGTGGCCCAGGACCTCGGCGTGCCTCCCCTCTCTGCCACTTGCCTGGTGAGCATCACTGTGGATGACGTGAATGACAACGAGCCCATCTTCCAGAGGCAGGTGTACAATGCCACCCTTGCAGAGCATGCCCCAGTTGGACACTGCTTTCTGCAGGTGAGTGCGTCAGGCCTGTGAGCCAACCAGAAGGCCTGCGAAGGGATGGAGAGGGTTGGGAGTGGGCCTGGGAAATGGTGATGTGGATGATTATGTTCTAGCTGCCAAACCAGGAGACAGGGGCTGTGGTTCTCTCTCCACGGTGAGAAATATGAATGTGTGCCCTCTGATCACCTAACCTTCCTGCCAGGATCTTGACTGCATGATCTCTAAGTTCCTTTCTACTTCATATCACATTTAGATCTTGATTTTTCGTATGGAAGCTGGGTTTCCTTCCTGCGTGTGCACTTAAATCGGCTTGGGAGGAGCCATCCACTCTAAATCAGACCACATGCAATTGGTCATGACTCACATTTTTGAGCAACTTTATGTGGCATCCTAAGGAATAGCCCTTAATGAGTTTTTCAAATGACCAAGTGTATGTCTCTAAACACTGAAACTGTTTTGAGCAGCCATTTCCATTTACATTTTCCTACCTAAAAAGGTAGGAAAAAGAAGCTTTCAAAAAAGAAGCTTTCAAAGGTTGGGTGAAGACTCAAGTCATCATTATTAGCATCAGTTATGGGCTGAGCTTCTCCATGATGCCGTCAGGACCCTGAGGAGCAGTGGGGTTCAATCATCCTTTATATAATGGGGCATGGGGCACTGCACCCTGCTTTTTGACTTGGGTGTGTTGCCTTTTAGAGTCCTTCTGATCTCTCCTTTACTGTCAGAATGGCTGGTTTTGCCCACTTCTAGCCACTCCTTTTCGCTTCCAGTTTCCTATTTCTTATCTCATATGAGATAATCAGATTTCCAAGATTGATTGATTTACTGCAAAATAACTTGAGTAAATAGAGCCTGAGGAGCTAAGTGGTGAGTGAAGCTGTAAAGCTTTATTTAGCTCTCAGCCCGGGTTGTTTTACAGCCTCTACTGCTTACTTCCTGGTCCTCAGCTAGGGGGATGAGGCTTTAGCCAACAAAGTTATGCCTCAAATAATAACGTTTAGATAAGTGAGGTGTGACTATATTGTAAAAATGGGTTTCATGACTGCTTCTTTCATCTTAATCCTTCGGGTATGTGGGTAATAACAATCCCGGTTCCCTTTTGTAGCATGATTGGCAACTCTGTGTTGCTAAGTTATTAAAAGGTGGCTTGAAAATTAATTAATGATTGCTGCTGAAACAGACAAATCCAAAAATATCAGTGACTAAAATTATCATAGTATATTTCTCTCTTAAGCAAAGTCTACTATGTGATGTAGGTTGGCTGGTTCTCCTCCATGGAAGAGAGAGCCAGGTCTGGGAGTGACTCAGATTACTGTCCACCAACGTCGCGTTGGCCAGAGCACAGCCATACGGCCTCAGATGTGTTGCTGAAGGAGGCTGAGAAATGTAGAAGAGCCTGGGGATGCCAGTGTCCACTGATAGTTTCTGCCAGGGATTTCTAAAAATGAAGTCATAATAGTTGAGAGGTTGTACTAGAGGATTTCCAAGATTTCTTCCATCTGGAAGACCCTAAAGATCTTGGTAGAAATAGTACAACTAGGCTCCATTTGAAGGAAAATAAGCAGGGTGGATTAATTGTGATTCTTTTGAGTAGAACTTGTCTTTAGGGTTGTTTCTAACATTGTGAGATGATTCTGCTATGAGGTGTGAGTTTATCCCATTATTATGACTCCATATGTGGTAGATCCATTATGGGGAACTAAGCTTGGCTCAAGTGTAGGACTGTACCTCCAACAATTGCAACAAAACCTCCTTAGGTTGCCAAGTATTACTCCAGACAGTATTAAATTGTGCTGATTGGAATTTCTGGAAATTCCAGGGATCTGGTCCCTCAAGATTTGCAGAAACCCTCTGACTCACTAGGCTCTCTGTGGCCTGTCCCCAGCAGCTACGTGTACTTTCTGTGTTCCATAAGCCCCCAAGCTGACTATCTCCTGACTTCCAGGTGAGCTTCACAGAAGCTCTGTCTTCTTTTTCTCTGCTCGCAATCTTTCTTTATACCTCTTTGCAGAATCTAACCTCCCAATCTAACCTTTGCATTGCATGAGCTCTCTTTTATTCCAGGGATTTTTTAAATTGCATTCTATAAATTATTTATAACTTTACCTTCTTTCTCTTGCTCTCTACCAGTTTTCCCCCCTTTAGACCTTGTATCTGCTCAAGTCTCCTTTGTCAAAATCAAACAAAACCAAATGAGAAACAACTGAAAAAATATTCTTTCCTGGATTCCCTGTAAGAGAATACCATGTCATCTGATAACAAACCCTTGAACTTCAAGGTGTCTTGGTGGCTTCTCCACTCTGCATCCACAATGTTTGCCATCCTTTGGCTCTTGTAGCTCCTGCTGCCACCACAGTGCTGGCCAGTGTCCCCAGTGCTGCCTAAATGCTTTTATATTCTCATGTCCAGATTGGAACTTTCCAAAGACTTTGAATGTGGGACAGAACAAAGAATTAACAAAGAGTATTAGGTAGAAACCAAAAGGTTTCTATAACTTTGTAGGCACTTGCCTGGGTTTCTTAATAACTTGCTTCCCACCTGCACCCAGGTGGAGAACCTCTTCTTAACCCATCTTTCAGAAGTTCTTTTCAATCTCTTGATACTTTTATAGTTAAGGCAGAGAAGGAATTCCACTCTGCAGACACTCAGGAGTTTTCCTCTAGTTCTAGTGTTTGGCCCAAAAGATTTCATTTTTCCTCAGATTGCTGTCAAAAAGATTAACTTCAACCTCCAGACAAGACCTCCGTCCTCCACCCCACAGTAAGTCCAATGATGTGAGCTGCACTTATAGTAACTGAACAGTATAACTCCATTATTCATATCTGAATTACATGTGATAATAAGATTATTCTTTCATATTCCCTCAAATACAAGCACTGTCTTCATTCATTAATTCATTTATTGAATCAAACAATAAAATTCACTGGATAAACAATATTCAACAAACCAATATTTATTGAGTGTCTGTTACATGCCAGGAACTGTTCTTGGTGCTGGGGACAGCAGTGAGCAAAACAGGCAAGGTCCCTGTGCCAGCAGGGTTTGCAGTCTTGTTTTCCATATCTTTCCCTTTGCTGTCAGTCCTCATGAATGAATCAAAGGTGCCCGGCTTCCACTTGCTGATCATTCCTTGTCTGGCTGTTCTGACCTTCTCCTATCACTACTAAATTCTGGCTCTTCAAAGGCATCTATCTTTATTTCAAATCCAATGAGCTTTTCTTAGCTATAACCTCCTTCATGCTCTCTGAAGCATTTGGACTGTTGCCCACTTCCTCTTTCTTGAATGCATCAATTTCACTGCCTTTTGTCTCCTTATGTTCTCTTTTTGTCTCCCTCTTGCTCATTCCTCCTTTTCCTCTTGTGCCACCCCACACTCAGTGTGGTGGAGACATTTACAAAGGTTCTGTCTTCCTCTCACTTCTCTCTTTTCTATACTTTCTTCTTATATATTCCCAGAAGTTCAATTAAAAAAAAATCTCCAAAATCAACTGCCCTTATAAGCTCTAGATGATCATTTTTCTGTATCTTGTATGTAGCTCTACCTGGATATGTTTTTGGCACCTCAAATCTAGCATTTCCCAAATTGACCTCATTTCCCTTCTACTATTTTTCTTTCTTTTCTTTTTTAACCTTCATCATTTAGCTCCTTTTTGAAGATTTCCTGTTTTGTTGATGTGTCCCTTTAAATAGATGTGTTTATGCATTTGGGATGTATGTGTACATATTTGCTATTTGCTGGGGTGGTTATGTTTTGCATTGTTGAAAATTACAAGAATGAAGAGGAAGGTCATGTCCCATGTCAGTAAGTTGGATAAAAAGTGTGTCTTGAGTTTCCAAAGTGGGGCTGTGGGAGAGAGCACCTGGCTGTGCGTGTTTATTCACATTTGTGGTCTGACTCCGAGGAAGCGTTCTAGGACAGGTGCCTGGGCAGTGGCTATTAGAGACAGTATCTACCATCTGGGAAGATGCCAAGAGACAGGAAGGCCTGATTCCCACTATGCTCCATATGCCAAAAAGGTCTGAACCTGCAGCCCCCAACAGGGACTGGTACTGTTCTGTGGCCTGTTAGGAGCCTCACAGCAGGAGGTGAGCAGCTGATGAGCCAGAGAGGCTTCATCTGTATTTACAACCGCTTCCCATTGCCCATTGTTTGCGTCACTGCCTGAGCTCCGCCACACCTCACCCCGGTCCATGGAGAAACTGTCTTCCGTGAAACTGGTCCCTGGTGCCAAAAAGGTTGGGGACCACTGGTCTAAACTACATTTTGTTTATGATTTATGGAATCTCTTGGGATTAATCCCTTTTTACTAATCTCCCAGACTTTGGTAAAGTATTCCTAAATGTGTTAGCTTCTCTTAGCTGTACCATGGGTGTAAAAATGGAGAACCCAAAGCAGGGGTGGAATGATTTAAGGGAAGGGTTATTATTCAGCTTTAATCAAAGTGTCCAAGACAAGCAGCCCCTCTCCTGAGGTCTGAGTGCTGATTGTGGCAGGAATCAGCAAGGGACTGAGGTAAGGTTGTTTAGGAACAGTGTGGGGCTCTTTCTCCCAAGTGGCTTTCCTAGTGCCTGCTTTAGAAGTAAGAAACTGTATTAAGAAAGAAAGAGTTTCCTGAAATCTTAGTGCTGTCTTTGATTTTCACCAGATTTGACCCAGCAGTTAGCAAGGCCTTCAGTATTTCTTACATCATCCCTCCTTTTTATATCATCAGCCTGGTTTTGTCCACATCGCTTCTCGCCTGCTATTGCCTGCTTTTCAAACTGGAAAGCCGTAGACATTTCTTAAAGGCTCCCTTTGCCCCCTCCTAACAATATATTTTTCTTCCATCCAGCTCTTTTCTTCATGTTCTTTGTGGTGCTACAGTTGCTTACTTGTATTAGTAAAAACAATGGATTGTGAGTATCATTAAGGGATTGTAATTTACTGGTACTTGAGTCCCCTGTAATTTCTAGTGTCCTTAATTTCATGTACTAGGAGATCAATATCTTTATTGAATTGTGCTGAAGAGCTATTTAGCAAAAAATAAAAAAGAAAGTCTTGTAGCAAGTATTAAAATTAGTCAAGGTTTTACTTTTCAACTTTTTGCATTTTATTTGCATGTATGTTTATTTTATTGTAAAGTTTATTTCCTCAGTATATTTTATTATTGGTCCTTTGGAATTTTATAGTCTGTCTTGCATTGCTTGCCCTGTATTTTTTGTCTTCCTCACCCTAATGCTAAAATAATCATATTGTTTATGTTAAATATTACTTACATAGTGGCACCAGCTTTGATGGACATATAATTGCACTGCCTATATATGTTTGTCTTATTTTGGCTTCTTTAAATAAACCCGACCTACCTGTACACGTGCACTGGAAACATGAAATTTCCACAGAAGTCATTTGCAACTGTCCCTGGGATATGCCTAGGTCACCTGCCAACCCTCATCTTTCCTGGTTGTCTTGTTCCTATGTGGCTTAGTACCTTAGTTCCCAATATGTGCGGGATGCCCCTGGTTTTGTTTGTTGGTCTGTTTTAGGCACTCTAAAATGGACTGTAGAATTGTCTCTTGGGCTTCATTTTGATATCCTTGCTGTCCCTGCCCCCAACCAACTACTGCCCAAGATGAATCAGCTGACTTTACTTCCTTTTCCTGCTTGAGAAATGTGATCAGATAATATTTGGATATTTAATAATAGAAAGGGTATAACTTAGACTCTGTTGGATTTATCTGTAGTTGCAATCAATATATAACTTGCCAGTGCTTTGTCTAGTTCTTGGTTCTAGAACTAAAGATGTATGACATTATATGCTAGAATGTTCATTGCTATATGCAGTGATGAAAAATAGAGACTATGGGGTAGAGTGCCTGGGTTTGAATCTCAACTCCACCTCTTACCAGCTGTGTGATCTTGAGCACTGGGCCTCAGTTTCCTCACCTCTAAAATATAGATAACAATAGTGTCAACTGGATAGAGTTGTGTGGATAGTGAATTAATACACGTATGTGTAGAACAACGCTTGACTTCTAGTAAGTGCTCAATTTGTATTATATATTATTAACTATTAGTAAATCAGAATTCCAGACATGATGAAGAAACTATTTTGCCTGATAAATGGCATTAAAAATGACATTTCAAATAACTAGTCCCCTGCACTGAAAGAGGGAAGAAAGAGCAGAAATGAGTGTAAATCGTGCATTAGGTTTTTCGTTATATAAGCTTCTGGCAATAAAGAGGAAATCTGTCTTACTGACTTTGAAAGCATCTTTCTCTGGGCATAATAGAATCCCATCTGTCTTAAGGAAAGTTCAGATACCTGTCAGTAGTAATTCCTTGGCAGAACAACAGCCACCACAATGTGCTGCGTAGAGAGCCCAGACAATGTGATATAAGTTGTGGCAAAGGCCTTGGTATGTGGGGTGGAGTCATAAGTCCTCAGGGGTTCTGCCACCAAAGTTAGGCTAAGCACCAGCACATGAGCCCCTCTCAGGTAAGCAGGTGCTGGTCTTTAGAGTGTCTTGTGTCTTTTATTGTCTTTCTCAGTTATTACTCTTTGGAAACTTTTATTGAGACAGCATGGAATAAGAGAATGCTGGACTTGGGGCCAGAAAACCTTGGATCCATGTCTGACTCTACCATTTACTGTTGCTTTTAACATTTCTGGCCACAATACCTCATCTATAAAATGTTTTTTTTTTTTTTTATTTGAGACAGAGTCTCACTCTGTTGCCTGGGCTAGAGTGCCATGGCATTAGCCTAGCTCACAGCAACCTCAAACTCTTGGTCTCAAGCCATCCTTCTGCCTCAGCCTCCTGAGTAGCTGAGACTACAGGCATGTGCCACCATGCCCAGCTAATTTTTGCTATATATTTCTAGTTTTCTAGCTAATTTCTTTCTATTTTTAGTAGAAACGGGGGTCTCGCTCTTGCTCAGGCTGGTCTCGAACCCCTGATCTTGAGCGATCCTCCTGCCTTGGCCTCCCCCATCTATAAAATGTTGTCATTCAGCTTAACGATACATTGATGTAAGGATTGGAGATAATTGATATTTCAATGTAGAAAGTGGTAGGTACAATGAGAGTTAAGGGGCCTTCAGGTGGGAAAGGTCTCTTCATCCAGTAGACCAGGGGATCTGTGCTATACAAGTTGTTATTTACAACCTGTCATGGATGCATTTTACTGTAGCTGCACTTTTTTTGGTGAGTGTGTAGAACTGTGTAATGTATTTCTAGGCATGGTCCCCTCTAAAAGAGAATCGCTCAGGATGGATTTCGAAAAGTTGTGATAAGTAAGATTTCCTTTCTCTGAGGATTGAAATCTGACAATATATTAATTTTATTAACATCTAAAATCCAGATGTCTACTAATGAGCCCCTCACCTTCTAAATTATAGATTAAAAGTGAGCAATTATGGAAGTAATTTATACTTGCATAGCTCATTAGGGAAATTCTGCTAAATCATTTTTATAAAATGCCTAGTTACTTGAAGCTTACTGAATTAAAATCTTCATTTAAAAGAAATATGTGGTTTGTGGTGAAAGTAGAGCAGGTGAATGTCATCACAAACATGAATTAATTCAGAATCTATTTAGTCCATGGGGTTAGTAAGAATTGGAATAATCATGGTGTGCCTGGTTCCCATAGTGAAGTAATGGGAGATAGTTTTGAAGACGTGGGAGGAGACAGGTCAGGAAGGACTTGCAGTGTTTGCCAAAAGAGTTTGACCTGTAATAGTATGGAAGTAATTGGGACGTATGGGAAGTTTGTGAATAGAAATTGAAATATGCAAAGTAAGGTTTTGGGAAGATTTGTCTTGAATTAGTAGAAAGAATAGAAAGAAGAAAGCAGGGAAACCAGGTAGGAGAGTCCCGAGACTCTTATAATAACACACATTCAGCTATGAGGGTGGTTGTGGCGTGTGACAGGAGGGATGGCCTTAAAGACATCATAAGGGAAGAACTGGTACAACTGGAATAAGGTGTGAGTGGAGCATTGGTGGAAGAAGTGGAAGATGATGCCATCTTTTCAGTCTGGGTTAGTGGAAGGAATAGGAAAAGCTGGAGGTGGGAGTTTTGAGGGAAAGATTCTTACTTCGTTGAGTTTTTGAGATGTTAAGTATGATTTAATGGCCGGTAGTCTAGGAAAAGATGTCTTGAAGGCTATTTAGAAATTCAGAACAACAGTGCAGGAGAGAGCCTGAGGTTGGAGATGTAAACTTGGCAGTTATCTGTATGGAGGTGAGAAGTGATAATCAAAGCTGTGCAGAACAAGTGGTAGTGAAGGTAATGAGAGGAGTCCATGGCTAAGAACACTGGCTGGGACGAGGGTCTTGCCACTCATGTGTTGTTGGAGGGCAGGTCTCTGTGATGATAATGCTGTTGCTCACTCTCCCGGGTGGGTGGTTGGCATCTTACCCGCTTCTCTGAGCTCTTGTGCGGTGCTTCTGGAATGTTCTGCCTCCCTGCCATACTCCCAGGCACTGAAGCACACATTATTTGGCTCTGACTGTTTCTCTCTCCCCTTCTTCCTGCTTCCTATGGACCTCCTAGTCAGTCCCTTGTAAGCACTGAGGGTGTTGATAGCCTTTTAATCATTTTTGTCCCTATTATAACTTGTCATTCAGGCAATCTAGTCTCATAGGTCTTCAGTTGACCCGGTTTTGGGATCTTTTATTGTTACCTCCACTCTAGGAGCCCTTTCCCACAGCCGTACCCCTATAACCTGGAATCATCTAGAACTCCTCCACCTCTTAAACCTCGACTGGTCTCTGCTCACAGCTTCCTAGCTTTTCAGTTTTCTCAGTCATTAATTTGATTTACATTTGCTTTTTGAACCTACATCTTTTCTAGACCCCTTGCTCTTCCTTGTCTCTCCTTGCATGTCAGCCTCTTCTTGCTTCAGTTCCTTCTCTGTCCATTTGGGCTTTTTCGATGTGCCCAATTAGTCCTTCCTCTTCCATAGCTGTGTATACATCACCATTGGGGGATCTCTCTAGCTATGTCCCCCATGCCTGTTGACTGATCTCCACCCAGGCCTGGTCATAAGTTAAGACCCTTTCCAGTCAGAGAAGAGCTCTGGGCACCTGTGCTCCTGTCTGGTATCAGTGTCTGGTATCTCTTGATGATGGAAGCAGTGCCTTGCTTTAGGTCTTGAGCAAAAGTGGACTTATTTCACACCTATTAAGTATCAAGAAGTTGTGAAGAAATTGTAGCTGCTAAAATTAAGAACTGAGATGTGGGATTTATTATTGCCCATTCCTTCATATTGTATCCTATAGTTGATGGAAGCCATTAATCAGTACCTTTCATATGAGAAGAAATGATTGAATCAAGGAAGATAGGATATTCTATGAAACTGACAAAAATGCCTTAGTCTTATTACTATTTAAATAATGTTGCTACTTTTACCTTTTCAATGGATGGATTTTGGACATACTAACCCTACTTTGTGTATCCTTAAGACATTGTGTCTTTCTTAGCAATTCTGTTTTGAATTTTCTCTTAAAAAGTATAGGCTATTAACTTCATTTCACGTTTTATTACTTTCCCATAAACGTGCAGATCTTAGCCCATGGATGAAGTGTGGGGGAGCTCTTTGGTAGAGAGGATGGGAGAGGTTTGCTTGTTCTTATTATTTCCAGGTATCTTTCATTTTGGACAGAAGAAGAGTAACCTAGTGCATAAAATCTACACAGAGCCAGACAGACCTGGGTTTAAATTTCAGCTCTGTCACATAGCAGCATAACCTTGAGGAAGTTCCCAAACCTTTTGTAAGTCTCAATTTTCTCATCCATAAAATAGGGATGATAATAAGATCTGCCTGGTAGGGTTGTTGTGGAGATTTACATGAGATGATGTATATCCAGTGCATAGAGCAGTGCCTGACACATGGTAATTCGCAAGAAATTATCTCTTACTAAGTATATTATTCTCTTATGACATATTATATAGAACCAGACATTTCCTTTGATAATTACTTTTTTTCAAAATCATTTATAACACAGATCTGAATACATTACTTGTATTATGTGTAGCTTCCCTTGAGCTTTGATTAAACTGAGGAGCTAAGGGAGAGTAAGGGTAAGAAACGTCAGTCTTATGTTTTAAAAATCCCAATGACTAGAATGTTAAATGGCTATGGGTATAATCCTGAACCTCAGCTGACACTCTAGGAAAGCACATCATCTTAATTAATATGTAAGGCTTCCATCCCAAATTTAGTCACATTCTTACCTTGGACAGCTAGACAGGAGCCACGTGGGCCTTGACGATACCTTGGCTCTCTTGGTTTAAAGACTAGGACATCTTGAGCAGACTGTTCTCCGGCACTCCTCCACGAGTCATCCTCGGTCATAGCTGCCTGTCCCATGGCTTCTACTACCTTGGGTGCTTCTCTGGCCTTCCTGGGTCGAGGGTGTTTCTTAAGAAAGGGGCAACAGTAGGCTTAGTCTAATAGCTCTTGTTTCCTGAGCTATAAGTGATTCAAGTGAAAGAGAAAAACATTAACTTGTAGGATTGTAGCTGACTTGTGTCTTCTTCTTTTCTTTTATTGATTATTCTGAGAGCTTCTCCTTCCCATTCAGAGGTGGAAGTGGGGCAAAGAAAAGAAAGAGATGCTTTGAGTTTCCATTTAATTAAAGAGGGACAGTATCATTAGTAGTATCCTTTAACAAACATTTATTAATCCACACTACTTTGAGCTTGAAGCTAATTATAGAATGAAGTCATTGAATGCTTCTGAATAATATCATTTGCTGTAGGAAATTTCCTAACAGATAAAAAGGACATTAATTAAAACTTATTTATATACCTCCCTCAAGAAAGCTGAACAACAGAAATTATTCCTTAGAGAGGAAACTTACGGTTAAAATAATTGCTAAAATATTATTATAATTAGAATATTGATGTAAAACCTGTTTCAGTTCTATTTTTATGTGTTGTGTGTACATTTGATATACTGACATTTCTCATGCTGTCAAGTCATTCATATATGCTTGTCGGATAGAAATTAAAACCGACATTTTCTATTGTAAATGACTATAGTAATTTTTAATTGTTGAATGTTTGCTTTGATGACATTATTGGTTTATTTCATACTAAATTCTCAGACAAGAAAATCCCATTCACTTGATGCTTTTGGGGAATGTATTGTGGCAAAAGCCAGGGAAGACCTGTAGTAGACCTTTGCTTTCATAAGGATAGCAAAGAAGAAAGACCAAAAGAGAATTTGAGGCAATTTCTGATCAGTTTGATTACTGATAACAGTTAACCCAAAAATTCTATTCAATACAAGAGACTGTCTCCACCTTTACAAGCTCTTTTGTTCATGTTATTCTCCTGAAATTTCTTTGGTGCTGCGCTTAATTAACTGTGTAGTATTAGCCATTATTATGGATATGTTTTCAAGAGGTTAAATATTATTTTTAGCCTTACTGTAAATGGACTTAAATACTATTTGATTTTTAACAGTTGTTTAGTTAGAATCTTCGCATGTTGTATATTCCTCTTGATTTCTACACTTGGAAACACAGAGGAAGTTATTGTTTATTTAGAGATTGACTTATCTAGTGCCTAAGAATGTCCATTATACAAGAACCAAGTTATGCGGTAAAGAGCAAGCTAAGCTTATGCACTGTTTACTCTCCTTTGAAATACAGATTATTTTAAGTATGAACTGTTAAAAATAATACAAAGGCCGTTCTGTTACATTATGCATAAACAAGAACACAGTATTGCAGTCCTGGCAGATATATTTCCTGGACTCATCTCACAAGAATTTTTATATGGCATTTTTCTTGTGTAGAATCTAATTGTCATGGTTATGTTTATTCCACTTCCAGTGCCTCTATCAGTGACCAGCAGAAAGAAGAGAGGTGACAGGAAGGGCAATTTATAAGTTAATGTTTGACAGTACTTGAGATAGTTTGCTCGCTTGCTTGCATTAAACATATAGATTCTATGGATATTGCAGCATACTCTTAACACCACAAAATGAATTTGAGTTTACCCTGAGTCTTAAATCTTAATACATTTTAAAAGAAAGATAATTTCTTTTGTTAACACGTAAAGTACAGTTACTACTTTTGTTTGTAACTTGCAATGATAACTTTTCTTTTTTTTAATGAGAAAGCTTATTTCATGTACAAATATGGATCATTCTAAAGGCTGAGTTTTCTTTACTTTTAAATATTTTTTTTTTCTGCCTCATTCTTTCTTTTCTTTGTTTATGAGATTCAGAATACATATATGTTAGACCTTTGGATCTGAGGCCTTGAAGCTCTGTTTATTTTTCTTTTCAATAATTTTCCTTTCCATTCTTCAGATAAGATGGTTTGTATGGCTTTATTTTCAAGTTCACTGTCAGGTTCCTCATCACCATTCTTCTGTTAAGTTCACCCAACAATTTTTTTTATTTCAGATATTGTATTTTTTATTTATAGAATTTATTTTAGAATTTTCATTTTGTTCTGTCTTATGGTTTCTGTTTCTTGGCTGATATTCCCTTTCTTGTCTTCCTTTACCTCACATAGCTATAATAACTACTTTAAAGTCTGCAAATTCTGCAATCTGGGTCATTCTGGGACTGGTGTCTCTCTCTCTCTCTCTCTCTCTCTCTCTCTCTCTCTCTCTTGTCATGTAAATGAATCACATTTTTCTTCTTACTCATACATTGAATAATTTTGCACTGTGTTCTGGACACTGTGTACATTACGCTGTGGAGACTCTGGGTTCTGTTATATTCTCCCAATTAATGTTGATATTTTTGTTTTAGCAGGCAATTAACTTGATTAGACTCAAGGAGCAAATTTGTCTCAGGCACTGATGCAAATCTCATTTCAGGTTTTTTTTCCTCAACTGGACTGTTTTCAATCTATTCCACGCATGTGGAGTTCAGGGTTCAGTCAGAGATTTGTGCAGAGTTTATATATGAAATTTCAGGCTTACTTGGGTTTTTTCCCTATCTGAGATTTCCTTTTCACTTTCTAATAGGTGTGGTTGCCCCGAGTTCTATCTTAAGGTTCTCCAGTCCAGAAAAACTGTGTTTCTATTGTAGCTTTAGCCACCTTGCATGGTTCCTTGACTTATACCTTACCCTCATGCTGACAGCTTAAAAATAAAGTAAAATAAACTCCAAAAAATGGGAAATCCATCCCATGTCAGTCCATTCTTCCAATTTTTGACCCTTTGTATTAGATCTGACTGCTTTTATTCAGCCCCTAGAGGCTTTGAGTATTTTTTTTTTCTGTTTTATTCAAAGTTAATAGTTGTTACATGCAGAAGGGTAAGCTTTGGTACACGTGTCCTTGGCCATACCAGAAGCAGAACTCCTTCTTTTTTTTTCTTACATTTCAATTTCTGTTCATTTCAATGAGATGCAGATGATTAAGACTTAGTAGTAAGAGCCCTTTGAAATGAAGCCTGTACAATTTGATTCTAGTTGTGTTACATTGTTCTTGAATGGCAGCTACTGTGTACAGCTGCAAAGATTTACTGGGTCAGTATTTCTTGGATTAACTAGTGTTACTAGTAGTAAATGTTAACATTTTAAAACCATGTAAGTATATTTTAGTTTCACCCAGGCTCAACAAATAATTGTATGTATTTATAATTCTAGAATTTTAGTTGAACAACTGATAATCCTTCATGAGCAAGTAGAAGTAGAAATCAACTCCATGAATTAGCTGATATTTCTTACCATATTTGGGTTTGGCTGAGACTTGTGTGAGAAGTCATTTGCAGTGACCCATTTGAGGAAAATAAATCCTTAGCAAGCCCTGTCCAAATGCAAAGAACCACCTAAGATTGTTCAAAATCATTAAGACTAAGTTTTGTATGTTAGAGAAACTTTCATCTAAGTGAAAGTTAGATGTCATTTTTGCTATTTCTCTTTTCGTGAGTCAAGGCTCTGGGGCTCAAATATCTGACAATTATCTCTTACTAAGTATATGATTCTCTTATGACATATTAGATAGAACCAGACATTTCCTTTGATAATTACTTTTTTTCAAAATCATCTATAACACAGATCTGAATACATTACTTGTGCTTAAAACCTTCCATGGCTTTGCACTACTTGTCAAATGAAGTTCAAAATCTTTGCCTAATTCATTCTTCCTGCCTCTTTAACCTTGTTCCAAGGAACTCTTTCCCACCCCTCCATATTTCATGAAGGCACCATGTTCATTCTCACCTCAGGCCTTGGCTCTGTGTTATGGTCTGAATGCTTGTATGCCCCCAAATTTATATGTTGAAGCTCTAACCCCCAATGTGATAGCATGGGAGGTGGGGCCTTTGGGAAGTAATTTATATTTAGATAGAGTCATGAGGATTGGGCCTACGTGATGGGATTAGTGTCCTTATAAGAAGAAAGGAAGAGAGGAGTTGTGTCTCTTTCCACCATGTGAGGACACTGCAAGAGGTCACCTGCCTACCGACCAGGAAGAGGGCCCTCAGCAGAATCTGACCCTGCTGGCTCCTTGATCTGGGACTTCCAGCCTATAGCACTATGAGAGATAAATTTCTGTTGTTTAAGCCACCTAGTCTATGATATTTTGTTATGGCAGCCTGAGCTAAGACACTCTTGTTCTTCCCTTTGTGTGGAATGTACTGTCTTTGTTTTCTCTGGCATGAGTCTCCCCTTCCCCTGGGTAACTTACTTGTTCCTTAAACCACATCTTTGGGAAGCCTTCCTTAATCATCTAAGCTCTCCACTTGCTCACTGTTAGTTAAGTCCCCATCTTATAAACACCCAAAGTGTATATGCATTATGCAGTAAACCTCTTTTCTAGCACTTCTCACACAGGTAACCTCTTAGTATCTGCTTCCCTGCCCATTATAAACTTCATGAGATTATGGCAGAGGCCTTCCTGTCTTGCTTACTGATGAGTGCTTTAATGCCTAGCGCATAGTAACAGTACAATTTGCTCAATGATGAAATGACCTGTGTGATATCCACATAAAAGAGTGTTGACTGCTTCAAGAATTGGGCATGTCCTACAGGGTAACAGTGAGGTCTGTCTGCAATCTCTCACATTCTTATGGCTTTTTGAAAAGCAAGGCTGTCATTGAAATGTCTACCATAAACGTTACAAAACAGAAAGACAGTTATTACCCTTTTTATATTGTAATTTAGTGTCAGATCTTTTCATTCCGTGTAAAAAACATGGTCTTTGTGAGTGCCTCTTTTTACTGTCAGAATATGAAGCTATGAATTTTGCATATTAGCAGAAATATTACTAGAGTGTTTTTGCTTCTTAAATGTCTCAAGTTAACTATCTGCTGTTTAGTCCTTTAACCTGTCTGTCACAGGCATATATATCTTTCATTGTTACCTAAAGAAATTGGGTAGCTGATTTGAGAATATAGCAATATTTTAACTTTTTAGTTGATTCTGTTCTCTAAGTTGAAAAATAAGAACTTAATAAATAGAACTTAAATAAAAAAAAGAATAATTATAGTAGATATATTTTCTCTTGTTTTTGGAGAAATGCCAATATTGTGAAGCACTTTTCCAAATCCTTTTAAGCAGAATATGGATTGACTTATTAATAGTTATGTGCTCAGTGGGAGAACAGCAAATGGAAATAGCACAGATAGACTTGCATCTGTCTGGCGCTACATTTTATAAGCTGTGTGCATTGAATCTCATTTTATTCATCTAGAAAATGGGATAATAATATGTACTTTGAAGGGTCGTCTTGAGAATTGAAGATAATATATTTAAAGCACTAGCACATGTAAGCACTTAAAAAGTTGCAGCTTTTTCTTGCAAGTAGAGACATGGAAACTCAAGCAGACATTGTTCTTAGGACTGGCTCTTACTAGACTGGGTGAGATTTCCGCATGAAGCAATGTGGAAAATATTTACTGTATAAAGGTAAATAGAATTTGAGCCTTCTGTCGGCTGGATTAATTTTCCTTATTTACATTGACTTACTAGGATTGACTTGTCTTGTCTTAACAAATAAAGAGATTGGACATGGTCATAAATAATACATCTTAACCCTGAGAAAAACTCATTTAAGATATGACGGCATTAAATGCAGAGAAGTGTGGCTAATTCATTCCTTTAAGATTTCAGCACTTTAAGCTTATCAGTTAAATGAATCTACCCTTAAAACTTCATATTGTTCTCCAAGGGTTAATTTATAGCCTTGTTGGGGAGGGCTATGGAGTTCTTCTGATACTTTAATTGGCTAATAAATTTTAAGATCCAGAGCTACACTGAAATATTAGTCCTCCAGTTTAAATTGCAGCTTGTCTCCTTGCTGAATTTGTTGAGTTTGATATGTTAAATTTAGAATAAATATATGAGTTTACAGAAGGAGTTAAGCGTATTTGTTTCTTTGATATTTAGTAGTAACACATTAATTTTTATTATAATTAGAATATCAGAAAGAGTATAAGCTATAATTTATTACTTTAAGCTTCCTTGTTCTACTGATTTATAACTTAGGAAAAACTGACAAAGATACAATATTAACAGAAAAATGAATTCCATTTCTTTATGTTTTTCCTACAAAAGAAAACATGCTCATAATAATAGCTGGTAATAAACATTTATGAAATACTTACTATGTGCCGGGCACTATTCCAAGATATCTGGATTAGTTAACTTGTTTCATTCTCACAACACCCCGTGTGGAAGGTATTACTATTATCCCCATTTTGTGGATGAGAGAAATTCGGACTGGAGAGAATTCCCCAGCTAGTAAGTGGCAAAATGGCCTGGCCTGGGATTAGAGGGCCTAAGGGTCCATTTCCTTGGAAACAGATGGTGAGTGGGGACTTGCGTGGAGGAAGTTTACTGGGCAGGGCTCTTGGGAACAGCACCTGGAAGGGAGCAGGGGAAGCAGAATTGGGCAGAGGGGAAGGTGAGCCACGATGCAGACACAGCAGAGAACTTGGCTTCTCCTCTAGGCCACTCAGGGCCAGAGGTGCCTTTCAGGCCTTTCAGATCTGTCCTGAGTTCTCATGGGGCTGACGGTGAGGAAGGGGCATAGCCTTGGATGAGCCAACTCCCTTTGGATGAGAGTAATTCCCCAGGGGACACTCCCCTGCCCGATGGAGGAATGAGGGCCTAGGTCTCGAAGGGGATTCTGGGTGGGGCTCTCTGCCATCCACTAAAGCCCACTTGTGACTGTGACCTTATTTGGAAATAGGGACTTTGTAGAAGTAAATTAAGGCTCTGGGAATGAGATCATACTGGATTTAGGCTGGACCTTAATTGCAATGACTGGTGTCATAAAAGAAGGGAAAGGGAGGTTTGAGACAGAAGAGAAGGCCTTGTGAAGACAGAGACAGAGACTGGAGTTACACCGCCAGAAACCAAGATATGCCGGGGTCACCGGAAGCTGCAAGAGGCAAGGGAGGATTGTTCTCTGCAGGCTTTGGAGGGAGCATGGCCCTGCTGACACCTGCTTGTATTTAATATTTTTAATATCAGTTCAGATTTCAGATTTCTGGCCTCAAGAACTGTGAGATAATAAACTTCTATTGTTCAAAGGCAGCTAATCTGTGGGACTTCATTATGGCGGCCCCGGAAACTGCTACAGCACCTCTTGTGCTTCTTGGGCCCACTCGCTGCCTGTAAGGTTATCCCATCTGGAAACTGCTCCTTCAGGATTCTGGCTGGTGTCCCTTCCTGCCCTGCTGCTGCAGGTAGTTTTGGACTGCAACTGGTGTTCATCACTTCCTCACTCTACCACCCATTCTGGAATACCCTCTTAGCTGCTAGCACTTGTTTTGGTCAAGGTGGTGTGACTCAGATCTTCCTCCCTGAGGGGTCTGAGCCCCTGGTTACCACTTCTTGGGCTCTATCCACTGCCTTTATATATTTACCATCAAAATGGGCAAGGAAGTACCAAAAAAGCTTTCAGCATATCACCTGGGTGTCAAATGAATTCTCCCCTGTCCGCATTGTTTACTGTCATCTGTACCTCCCCTTAATGATCAGAGCCAATCACTCCTGACAGCATAGTCACTTCTTCCCTTGCTGCTGGTCACCTGGCACAAGAAGACTGACGTGGCCAGATAGTGGCGTCAGTTTAGTTTAATGGGATTATTGCTGGGTCCCATGGGAATGTGCTCCTTCCCAGGAACCAGGACCTCTAGATGCACAGAACTCAGAGTTGTGGTGGTGGCCAGTGCTTTTGTAAGATTGGGAGTGGTCAGTAGAACCAGCTACTTTGAAGGAATGCTTTGAAGTAACTAGAGACTAAGAATTTCTGGAGCAGTGGCAGAAGAGATGGTAGAGCCCACATGGTCTGCTTTCCCCATTTTATAGGCTCAGGGAGGTGCCGTAGCTCCTCCAGGATCACACAGCTGAGAAGCGGTTGAACTGGGACCCAGACTGGCCCTCCCTAGTCAGGTGCCATGCTGCTCCCATTACTTCACATGGATTACTTTTACTTAATTATCAAAATGAGTTAGCTGGTATTTAAAGTATCCCTTTATGTTGAATGATTTTCAAGTTTGGTTTCTAAAAAATGTTATTATGTAGTAATGAAGCAATCTTTACTAGTTGTGAGAGATTTCATTCTGTGTGTGTGTGATACGATGTGTGTGTGTGCATGTGTATGTACAGTGAGCAGAGTTGGATCATTTCTGAAACCTACATATTTAATACCAGTTTTAATATCCAAGGCAGTTTTACAAAGTCTTCATGCTGCAGTCTTCGTCATTGTTAGCTGCTCATTAAAAAGTAAATATTACAAAATGAATTTAATTTTAGACATTTTAGTGAGAGGTCACTCTTGCGGTCTCTTGCAGTCAGTCTTAATGAAAAATTTCCTGTAAATGCTGTGTATGCCAAAGCTTTGGTGGAAAAACAAGGATTTTCTAACATGTTGACAAAAAGACAGTTCTCTTAAAAATGGCTTAAAAATATCCCTAAAATATTAGAATATGTGTGGATGCTCACTAGGTATGCCAATTTAATCTTATTATTACCTGCTTAGCTGAGATTATAGTGGATTGATATACTGACAGTTGTCTCCATTGTCTTTAAGAATATGACACAGTTCATTTCTAGGATGCGTTTATTATTATGAGATTTAGGAAAAAAACAATTGGAATCAAGATTACTTTCATACTGTTCTACAATCACAAATGCTAGACTTGGAAGAGATCTCGGTACAGAAAATTACAATCATTGTCAAGGGGATAAAGTATAGAAGAGAAAACAGCCTTTTTAAACTGTGGATTATTTACATATGTGTGACACTGTTGACAACCGGCCAGAGAGCTGCTTTGTGGTTTCATGTCCTGAAGCTTTGCTGTCATGTTAATTAATAACTTCTTGCAATCCAACCACTTTTTTTTTGCCCAAAGCTGTACTTTATTTATTTATTTTTTCAAAGCTGTACTTTAAATAGCAAGTTGTTTTTGCTAGAGACTAACAGGACATAAGATATACAGTATTTGTAGTAGAATCCTTAATGGTATCACTGTTAGGAACATGGTTACATTTTTCAGCTTGAAAGCTCCAGGACCATTCAGATCACCTGCCTAAACGTGCATCACCTTCAAAATCCAGACTGTGAACATTCCTGTCCTCTGCTGCTGCTTGCATTTTTTCCTACACTTCTTGTGAAGATTTGGCATAGATTTGCATTCGTAAGAATTACTCTCCCAGGGAAAAGTTCAATCTCACACTCTGATGCATTCTCTAAAGTTTAGAGAATGGAAAAGACACAGAACAAATGCTATGCACGTGACCGTAATGTGGCTTCAGTTTTGGAGATGGCAGAGCTGTTTGCTCTCTGAGACAGATGTCCCCTTAGGATTGTGTGTATGTGTCTCAGGAGGGCCCGTAGATATTAACTTTGCCCTGGATTTATTAACTGAAAAGTAAAAATTATCTGTGACTGAGGACAGCCAGTAAGGTACTACAATAAGCCATGTCTAACTCAATTAGAAACATAACTCTTTTTATAGCTGACCTTGAAAATAAAAGGAAGCACAGTTTGATCAAGAGTGGGAAGGCTTTCACACCAGTTACCCTCGTGCTGTGATATGAAAAGAGCATTATCAGGAACACATTTTTTTTGACTGTAATTTATTTCAGACCTATGCTGCAATAAATAACACACATGAGCCTTAACAGATGCAAATAATAGGGAGTAATCTTTGTGTGAGTAATTTAACACATTGCGTAGATTGTGGGATCATTCTGATACAAAACTGGGCTGTCAGAGACACGGTGGAGTTGAAGCATTTTTAATGTGTAATTTTAAGTAAGTCAGTGTGTCCCGAAGCCACATGGCAACGGTTATAAAATCTAGTGAGCACATAAATAAATAAATGATGTTAAATTCTGGGCCAATTAATAGGAACCATTTGTAGGCTTCTTCTCTTCACCCTGAGAAGGGGCTTGAAGTTCTGGGCATAAGTTTGATGTTAGATTGCTTCTCTAGCATAGCGGCAGAAAGCCAGTGGTCCTGTAAATCCTTGTTGAGGTTACTTCTCTTGATTTCCAAATGTGGTTACCCAAATCCTGTGTACATATAGCTCCATCTATACTGGAATAACTGTTAACTGTGACCAAGTATTATAATGGAAGAGTATGGTGGTAAAATCTCTTTCAGAATCCTTAGTTTTGCCTTACGAACTTTTGTTGGAGGAGATGCTTTGAATACCCCAAATTTACAATAAATCTAACCTAAATATAGGTGGTAGTGAAACCTTTAGGACTTCCCCAGTATGAATTTTCTTGGGATACATAGCTTACGAGATGAGTGCTATACATACAGTGGCATTAAAACTTTGCACCCTAAGTAAACATTGGTTGAAAATTGTGTATAAGCCATTGGTGTTTAAAAATCTTATGTGAGGTGATGTCAGAATTAGTTGACAGATTTATTTAATATTAGCCAAAGCAGTCTGGCTATTTTTGAATAGAAAATATTTCTTCCTTTCTCTCTTTTCATTCCCTCCATCCTTCCCTTTCTTCCTTCTTTCATTCTCTCTCACAATCACTCACACATTTTCATTCACTTAATCCTTCAAGTAATATTTATTGATCACCCACTATGTCCCCGGCCCTATTGTAGACACTGGGGATACAAGGTACGGTAGTGAACAACTTTTAGAAGTTGTTTTCTTATAGGAGAATATCGAAAATAAAATTAATAAAAAATTAGATAGCATCAACTTAAATTAAAAAGCTTCTGTACAGCCAAGGAAACAATCAACAGAGCAAATAGACAACCTGCAGAATGAGAGAAAATATTTGCATGCTGTACATATGATAAAGGGCTAATAACCACAGTCTACAAAAAACTTAAGCAAATCAGCAAGAAAAAATCAAACAGCTCCATTAAAAAGTGGGCAAAAGACATGAACAGAAGCTTTTCAAAAGAAGTAGACTAATGGCCAATAAACATGTGAAAAAATGCTCAATGTCACCACTCATCAAAGAAATACAAATCAAAACCGCAATGAGATATCACGTTACCCCAGTGAGAATGGCTTTTATCAAAAAGTCCCAGAACAATAGATGCTGGCATGGATGCGGAGAAAAAGCAACACTTATACACTGTTGTTGGGACTTTAAACTAGTGCAACCTCTATGGAAAATAGTATAGAGATTCCTCAAAGAACTGAAAGTAGACCTACCATTTGATATAGCAGTCCTACTACCGGGTATTTATTCAAAGGAAAAAAATTCACTTTTTCAAAAAGACTTGCACTGGAATGTTTATTGCAGCACAATTCACAGTTGCAAAGATGTGGAATCAACCCAAGTGCCCATTAGTTCATGAGTGGATTAATAAAATGTTGTATATATACACCGTGGAGTAATACTCAGCCATAAAAAATGAATTAATACCTTTTGCAACAATCTGGATGGAACTGGAGACCATCCTCCTAAGTGAAGTACTGCAACAATGGAAAAGCAAACACCGCATGTACTCACTATCAAATTGGAACTAACCGATCAGCACTCATGTGCACAGATGAAAGTAAAACTCAATGGAAACCATGCAGGTGGAAGAGGGGAGGAGGGGATGGGTGAAATCATACCTAACACGTACAATGCACACTATCTGGATGATGGACGCACTTACAACTTTGACTCAAGCTGTACAAAAGCAATCCATGTAACCAAAACATTTGTACTGCTGTAATATTCTGAAATAAAAAAATGGAAAAAATAAGATAACAGACTATAATAAATGCTATAGAGAATTAAAAAAAACCAGTAGGATGGACTTGAGAGTGGCTGGGAACAAGGTGGTACTCCTTTACTGACAGTAGGAAGGGACAGCTTCTTTGAGAGGATGATGTGACAGCTAAGAACTGAACGATAAGGAGGCAGCTGTGCGAACACTACCTGGGAGAATGGCACTGAAGGCAGAAAGGAACAGCGAACACAAAAGCACTGAGACAGGCAGGAGCTCAAAGGGCAGAGGTCAAAGGGCAGAGGGGAGACTGGTGCTGTTGGAGCCTTATGATCAAAGGGAAGAATAGAAGGAAAGTAAGTGAGGGCCATGTCATGTCGGGTGTTGTAGACCTTGGTGAGAGATTTGGATTTATTTTGAGTAAATTGGAGGAGACTGAGAGTTTTAAGAAGAGAAATGATTTGCAACCATATGTATTTTTAAAATGTTGCTTAGATTCTCCTTCACTGCATCAGAAAATATCCAACTAATGAGAACACAATGGAGAAATTCCTTTCAGGTCTTAATATTGGGAAAATCTGAATTTTGAAACGGACAACGCAGTTCTCTATTTGGTATGACCTCTAGGAAGTTCAGAGCTACCGTGCAGCTTTCCTCTAGTAATTATATGCTATCGTACATTATTGTATTGTATACATTTTTCTTTTTAAAATATTATTGGAATACGTTATGCATTTGTGATATCCAAAAGTAAAAAACAAATTATAGGAATTTATATATTGGGAAGATTTGTTCCCACTGCTTTCTCTACCCAGCTCACCAGCCACCTCTGCTCCCTATAGACAACCTTTTGTAGCAGTTTCTTATGTCTTGCCAGTGTTTTTTTTATGTATATAAAAGTAAATATTAATATATATTCTTTTATCCAGCTTTATTTTTTTATTGAGGTATAACTGGCAAATAGAAATTGTATATATTTAAGGTATACAACTTGATGTTTTGATATATGTATGCGCTGTGAAATGATCACCACCATTAAGCTAATCAGCATATTTATCATCTCACGTAGTTACAATTTCCTTACTTCCCTCCTTCTCTCCCTTTCTTCCTTCCTTCCCTCCTTCCCTTTTTTCTTTCCTTTGGAAGACATTTGGTGTTTATGGATTGGAAGAATTAATATTGTTAAAATGTCTATACTTCCTAAAGCAATCTATACATTCAATGCAATTCCTATCAAAATCCCAATGGCATTTTCTTTTACAGAAATAGAAAAAACAATTCTAAAATTTATTTGGAACCACAGTAGCCAAAACGATTTTGAGCAGGAAGAACAAAGCTGGAGGTATCACACTCCCGGATTCCAAAATATATTACAAAGCTACAGTAATCAAAACAGTATTATACTGTCATAAAAACAGACCTATAGCCCAATGAAACAGAATAGAAAGTCTAGAAATAAACCCATGGATATATGGTCAAGGGTGCCAAGAATACCCAATGGAGAAAAGACAGTTCCTTCAATAAATGGTGCTGGGAAAATTGGATAAATACGTATTATTATTTCCCTTCCTCTTTACCTTCATGAAGGGTTGTGTGTTTGTGTGTGTGTCTGTGTGTTCTTCTCCATCTTTCTTTCTTTACCTAAAGTGGAACCTAGAGATTTTTCCATTTCAACGCATAGAGAACGTTCTCATTTTGTTTTTCAGCAGAAAGGCTTTCCTGTGAGTAGAAGTGCTGTATGCTGTTTAACTAGACTTCACTGATGGACTCTTGGATTATTTCTTTTATTATTAGAAACAGTATACAATAAATAAACTTATTCATGTTACTTTAAATTTGTGAGATATAGCTGTAGGTTAAATTCTTTAGAAGTAGGACTACTGGGTCAAAGTGTACTTTATGTAATACATAATTTTGGTAGCTGTTTGTATTTTGCTAAGTATTACCAAATTTTCCTTCATAAATGTTGTGCCGTTTGGCACCTCCAGTAGCAGTACATGGTAAACTATAGTATATGGCTATAAACTAAACTATATGGCTTTACTGTTTACTTATCATTTATTCATATTTTTCCTTAGTCCCAGTTTATTTATTTATATCGTTTTATAGTGTGTATATTTTAGTAAGCCACTTTTAGGCCACTTCAATTTTTGGTTGAAGGAGGCATTGAATAAACAGAAAGATAAATTTTATATGCCTCAGTTATTGTACTTAGCACCTCATGTTATGATTATTCTTTTATGTTTCTGCCTCTTCTTCCACTAGGAAACTCCAAGTAGCTTTACAATAGCCTGGTTTATGTTTTATTAGTCTTAAAAGACCAATGCCTGGCACATAGTAGGCAATAAATATTTGACATTTTAATGAATAGTTTATAGCAGTGTTACTACTAAGTTTAGTAGAGCTAAGTAACAGAGCCAAGTCTGTGTGCAGAGAAGGAATCAGTGAATAAATTTGACGAATGAGTTAATGAATGTAGGATTTTTCTTTTAAGAGAAACCATTGTATCAATAGCAATAAAGAAACATTATTATTATGGAATAGACTGATCTTATCTTATTGAACTGGATGCTATCAAATCATAAATTAAAATGATAGTCCATCAGTACATGACTTTAGAGCAAATGGAATCTTATACCGTATGGCAGAAGAGAATTTTAATGGACACATTCATAAGGAAAAGCATTCAGTGAATAAATTGGAAGTATAACATAGAGAATTGTCCAGGCAAAAGAATGATTCTGAGGGAGAGAATTCTGCATTAGGGAGCTTTAGATGACACAAGTGCTCTAAGAAAATCCTGAAAAAGTTCTAAAATAAAATGCTTAGACTTTTCTAACAATATATGATTATACCTTGGGCATTCAATAACAATAACATTTTGGTCTTGATTGTTTTATGATTTGTGTCTAGATGAGCTGAAGAAACATTCTAAAACATTTAAAATGTGATATTGCTGCGCATGAAACACGTATGTGCAATAGAAATCTCTAGTCATGGAGTAAGAATGTCCGGCTGGAGTACTGCCCACATTGAATAATCCTTTGTGTATGAAACAACTAATCAGAGAAAACCATGGACACCAAATAGGACAGCAGGCCGATGAGGTTTTACTTGTAGGGTAATGATGGTCAGGCATTAAAACCAACTACCTAGTCAGACCAATTTCAACGTACCTGCCAGATTTTACACATCACAATGACCAAATGTGCATGTATCTTCAAAATTTTTTCATGCTTATTCAATAATCTTGGCATGAGCATATTACAGAATGACTTCATGAGACTTCAGGGATTATGATATTGAATATCATTCTGCAAACATTTATAAAGCACATAAAGATATACCTTGCTTTAAACAAGTCTGATTTATAAAAATACACTTATTTTGTGAAAAGAGTATTTGCTTTATAAGAGATTTATTCAAAATTGCCTTCAAGTGTCATTTTCATCATGCATTTAAATTATAACTCAACCTACAAATATCTATTTTCATTCAATTTTTTCCTGAAATATATAAATGTATTAAACATTATGTTTGGAAATAACTATACCTCTTTACTTATGGTAAAATTATAAACATTGTTTAAACTTTTGACATTTTTGCAAACTCCTTACAAGAATTGGCAAATACTTCTCTTGAATATTTTTATTATTTTAGCAATTTTAAGAGATAGATAGGCTCCTGTGTTTAAATGACTACAGTGTCTATAGAGTAAATATATATTTAGAATTAAAATCATTTAAAATATAGTCTCAATAAAGGTAAAATATAGAAATATACCTTATTTTGTTAATAAGAAATATAACATGATATCATTTAATGCCCAGCAATCTTTCTTTCCTTCTACAAGACTCAAGTAAAATATGTAACATAATAGTATGAACTCTATCCGCAGTGTGGAACAACTCAACAGCTATCACATATATGGTATATTAAACTTGTAAATTACTTTTTACTCTATACTAATATACTCCATAGCATATGAATGGATTTTATACTCATGCACAAATTTCACTTCTTTTTTTTTAAACTTATACTAGGTTAGTTAGAATTATCTCTGGATGTATTAACAATTGGAACTATCTCTTGCTGTGGATTTTCCTCAAATTGTTTTTCAGCCGGCTATCTTGTGTAGCCTTCATAGATGTTGCAATAAATACTGTATCAGACAATGACAAAGTTTTTGTGAATAACAGTTAACACCTGTGAATATGGGAGGAAGAGGTAGTTAAGCTCCCTTGGAATTCTGTTTGTTGATCAAGTATTACTTATATGCCAGTAAAGGAAGCTGGGAAAAAAAGGAATTATGGTTAAATATAGTTAAATCTTAAATTTCCTTTTGTAAAAGAAGTATACTGTGCAATACTTACATTTCTTAAGCTAAAAAATTAAAAAAAAACCCTTTTGGATATATTGTTTAAACTCTAGCCTTAGCATTAATCATCTTTATTAATAAACATTTTGAATACAAACAGTCTGGTTTCTTACGTTTGCAAAGAATAATTCAGCTTTTAGAGATATCATTCTGATCTAGCTAACATGAGATGCACTGAGCATTAGACTAGGTCAGTTTTTCCATTGGTCCTACATGCCTTGCTGGGGATGCCGAGAACTTAAAGTCCTGACCACTCTTTACCTGGACAAATACGACCTATCAAGGTTGTATTTTCAGCAAGCGATCTTGAGGGATAAGATAGTGTCTCCATTCAGGAAAAAGAGCAGGATTGCTTACTGCTTGTTATAAAGTGGTGGCTTCCTTAAGCTTAGTGTGTCTACTGTGAGTGCAGGCATCATCTCTCTATCCACCCTGCCTTTAAGAACTGGGCTTGGAATTGACATGACTATGCTGACATGATGGCTACTGCTGTTGCTATGAGTAATGAACTCTTTCATCTGTGATCCAGGGTCTTGTGTCTTCTCTCTGCCTCTACACTGGGTAGGTATAAGGATCACCTTTTTGTTTCTCTCAGCATAAGGAATACAACTTTGCATTGCCTGTTTTTTGATGTCTGGAAACTTATTTCTTATAGTTTGTCCAGTTTCCTAGTTGCTAATGACAAAATGGTAAGTCCCGTCCCAGTCACACCAGCATGCCTGGAAATAGAAATCCGGAACTTAACATAATTAATTACATATTTTTGGTTTAGAGTTATCTGTCAAAATTCATCATATTTTCTTTGTCAATGAACAGAATAAATATGCAGTTTTTAAACCCTCTGTCTTATAATGCAACTCCAATATCTGAAGCTTTGTGGATCTGTTGTCCGTTGTTTCTACTGGATTTTTCTTTTTATCTTTTCTGTGTTCTTGGTTACCTTTGATTATATATGGATAGTGTATTTGCAGAACTGCTTGTAAAAATAATTTGAGGCCTAGCATGATGAGGCAGCCGGGTTCTAAGACAGCTCCAGTGACTCCATCCTTGTGTAGTCTCCCTTATGGAGGGTAAGTTGGACCAGTAACTTGCTTCTGACTAACAGAATATGGTGGAAGTAATCGTGTGTCGCTTTTCAGACTGTGGCTTCCATTCTCTTGCACTCTTGGATCCCTCTGGGAGAAGCCACACTGTGAGCAGCCGGATGGAGAGGCCCACAGGGTGGGGAACTGAAGCCTCCTGCCAACAACCATGGGAGTGAACTTGGAAGTGGCTCCTTCAGACCCAGCCAAGGCTTAGATGATTGCAGCTCCATTGGACACCTTGCTTGCAGCCTATTGCAAATCCTGAAGCAGAATCGCTGGACTAAGCTACTCCTAGATTCCTGAGCCACAGAAACTGTGACATGATAAACATCCTCGTTTTAAGCCACTAAGATTGGAATAATGTTTAGGGTAGCAATTATAACTAATATAGACGAAATATTTTAACAGGATTTATATGTGCTTGTGTCAGTTGCTTGGAGGTGCTAGGAAACCTGGGGAGACTAGTAAGTGCAAAGATTACCTTTTTCCAGTCTCAGGTATTGCACTAGTTCAAAGCTGAGTTGCAGCCCCTTTGAGGGCCTACTTGTGGTTCACCCTTGCTCCTAAGGGACACCCTTTAGAGATCCCAGCCAAAAGTGATGGAGTTCAGCAGGGCTGTTCCCAACCCTCTGTAGGCCCTGGATACCAGACTCTGTGGCCTGAGCACCAGGAGCTATTGTTAATCCTGCTCAGCCTCTCAGTCTCCCAGTCCCCTCTCTGGAGTCAATATAAGTTCTGTGGGAAGAAGTTGCTTCACATTTGGGCTACATTTACCTGTACGCCCCTCCCAGTAAATCTTTACTGCACTTGTGAGGTCTGTGGTGCCTTCAATGGGCTATTTCTTTAAATGCATTGTCCATTTTTTTCTAATTGCCCTATGAGAGGACTGGATTGAAAGACTTAATTTACCACTATTGGAAGCAGGAGTCAAACTCCAAGCTCATTTCTCTGTCAGCAAAGTTAAAAAGCAGCGGGGGAAAAGTTTTTTCTTGCACATACTTCTAAAGTCCCAAAGCATCTTTAATGCTCTGTTTCCATTTGGTAGTTTACTGAATTCTATAGGAATTTTGCACGTACCTTCCATCTGACACTACGGAGGATACTTTTTTGGTGACCAATCTAATTTGGCCCGCTCACACATTTTCCATGGTGACATTACTGTTTTTCGGTTTACATGGACGGGCAGTAAGATGTTAACCCTGATGTTGATTCATTTTCTGAGTTTTACTCTGGGAGGCAAGAGTTGTATTTTGATGTCACTTGGGTACAAAGGGGCTAAGTAGTATATTTCCTATTATCATATTCTATCTCTTTGAATATTTGTTATTTTCTGCAGAGTTTATATTGATGGTTTTTTGGGTTTTTTTACATATGCTTTCTAGTAAAGAAGTAAATAATGTTGTTCTGGGTTAAGTTCTAACTCCAAATCACATGGAATACGTATGAAATCTCTATGCTTATGTACATAGAGCCCTGACTTCTTAGATATTTTGTTTTTTATAATGTATGAACATTGGCTCAAAAAGAGAGAGAGAGAAAAAGAGAATAGCTCACAGGGTTTTTAGTTTCCCTAAAGACTTCTGCTTGGACCATGTGTACTAAGATTTAAGGGCTAAATTCCTATTAACACTTTAATAGCTCAGTGCAGCTTTTCTGAAGATTCTGATTCTCCTTCAAGAGATGAATGAATAGAGGCTTCTAGAATTTTGAAATTTTTAGAGTACGTTTTTAATTATATGCTTCTATTTAAGTCTGTTAAAAATACGTCAGACTTGGTGTGGATTAGTTTAACGAAAATAAAGCTTTTGTTTTCCAGTGATGCAATTTATGTCCCTGAAAAATGCTATGATAGGGAAATTAATAGTTGGGGATCTTAAGTCCTTTTGTTGGCAAAAAAAGCCTATATAGTTTTTTAAGGAAGTGGATTTATATATGTTAATTTAGAAAAATGCCAGGATATATTCTCAATGAACAAAGCAGTTATATATTATGTTGCCATTTGTGTAACAAAAACAAAAACAAAAGCCCAAAGCTCCTCTGTGTGTGTGTGTGTGTGTGTGTGTGTGTACATGCTTGTAAATGTGTTATGCAGAATATTTAGAAGGATACAGAAGAAACTGAGGAAGGGAATTGAGGATTATGGAAAAGCCTTACTTATACATCTTTGAATTATTTAACTTTTTATATCATTTCATGTGTCATTTTTCCAACTAACTAACTAGTTACTTTAAATATTGAGTCAATACATATTAGTTGCACAATCTTATATTAGTTGTAGAGGATGATATACAATTATTTTCTTTTATCATCCTGTTTCAGTATCTTTCTCATGGTCTTTACTGGATATCAGGTTTATACATTTATTTGCCTTTAGCTATGGATAATATAAATATTAAACCTCTTAGATAATGTTTCCCCTCCATCTAAATGTTTAATGCTTTTCAGTGATGTATATTGGCATTGCTAAATCTCTCTAAGTCACATTTCACAGTGGAACAGTCGTCAATTTGTACGTACAAAATCCAGAGTCAGAAATTCTGGAAGGAATTTAAATTCTGTCACTTAATAGTTGTAAGACCTTATATGAGAAATTTAACCATTCCCCACTTTTCTATCCCTCCATCCACACATACACAGGGAGTCAATATTAACAATTATTTCCCAGACGCTCAGTTTCTGTCTGAAAACATGAATAATAGTAACATCTTTCTCACCTACCTTATATGTTTGTTATGAGAAGCAAAAGATAATCTTGAAAGCTTTTGTTCAATGTGAAATAATATGCAAACCTGAAGTATGATTCTTTGTAGTCCTTTGCTTCCCTGTAAAGTGTTAGGTAAAGACCACTGAGTTGAGATGTCCAATTTTCCTCATTTTGAAATAGGAAAAGATGCTGAAGGAATCAGATAATATTTATGAAGCCAAAAACCTAAAAAAAAAAAAGTATATCATTGTAACTTGAGAAAAAGAACAACAAAAGATACGTGTTAAGGGAATAAATCTGGATAATAAAGTATCTTGGTTGTACTTAATTAGAAGGGAACAGAGTGAGGTGGGTGGGGATGTTCCTGCCAGGTGGCTTCTGTCCCTTTCCTGCCTCTGAATTTTAAAAACACAGCCTCCTTCTTGTGCTTAACTTAACATCAAGTACAGGGCATTGAATATCAGCTCCTGACCTCAGGGAGAACTTTCTGGGAAGCTGTGGAAAGTGACTGAGTACGGGAAAGTCTTCCTCTGGAAAACTTCCCCTCCTCACTTTTCCCTTGGACAATCCACTAAAAATGTCCAGGTTCTTGCTCTGTGTTTCTCTAAATGACAAATACAGTTACTTAAGGTTCTGTCTGATGCAACCAGATGGTAATAATCTTGAGAGCACAAAGGGGAAAGAAAAGGTAACATCTTTAGCCCTTCTTACCACACATGGATTAAAACCTTGAATATTTATAGTGTATTTTGTTTTAGTTTAGAAAATATTTTCTGTTGAATTACTTATATACCTTCTATTCTGAGTTATAGTGTATCATTATACCGTGTCACAATCTTCTCTCTTTTATATATTTTATCTCTTAAAAAATACGCCTAATAAGATAGAGAAATAAATGTTAGTTTTTAAAAGGTAGGAAAATATAAGTTTCCCATTCAGATATATTAAATACCGATATATCCTAGGATATAAAGTAGAATTATTTGTTTTTATGGCTCCAGAACTGTTTTTTTTTTTTTCTTAAAATGATTCCATCAGCTTTATTTACCTGGGTATATAACTGACACTGAAGGAGAACAGAAACTGATATTTCATAGAGGAAAAAAATGACCATGTTTTCAGTGGAAAACTCTAGATTCTTCAATGATGGGCTTAAAATTAGATTTGAATTTTAGTAATGCTATTGCTTAGTATGGATCTGGGACTAGCATCGAAAGCCTCCTGCTTGAACCCTCTTTGGGCTGAGTAGGGCTGGTGGACATAGTTTTCTGAGGACCCGATGTTTGTCAGAACTGTGTGCTTCATATGCTATTCCGCTGCTCACTGAATTACGTCTCCTTTCCCTGTTTTAACTAACTTTAGCTTTTCTTGGTCTAGAAGCCCATTGAGGGAACACTGACCTACAGTAATTCAATCATACCTTTTAGTTGAAAGCTGAGGCTGACAATGGGGTTTTTACGTGTTGTGTGGATATTTTAGGCTGGCAGTTTATTATTGCAAATATTATTATTTTAATCAAATAATATGTAGGTCAGCAATTTTTTCTTCTTGTATTCCTTTCCAGTTACTGGCATGAAGTTGTAGCTGGCCATAAGATTATGGCTAACATTTATTGACTTCTTACTACATGCTAGGCAATGCCATTCACATTGTACATATCTTATTGAATCTTCACAACAGCCCCATGAGGTAGGTCCTATTATTAAACCATTTCATAGGTGGAGACTGAGGCTTAAATAATGAGACTGAGATCAAACAGATCATAAATGGGGGAGTCACGATGCTTATACTGGTGACGTTAAGGTTTACAACTCTTTCAGGGGACAGATCTCCTTTGGGAAGAAGACATTCCACCTCACACACATGGAAAATTTGTGTATTAGCATTGGCTAAATTATTCAGCAAGAAGTATGTATCAGAAATGAGTGGAATTTGGACTCCTCAAAATAATATTTAGCATTTCCATAGTAGTATGTCTTTTTATTTTGGTTTCTCCCTCCTTCCCCACCCCATGCATCTCTAATTAAACAATTGGAATTTTTGTAATCAAACATTACAATCAAAAAAAAATTTCCAATCAAAAATTTTGAATCAGTATAATTAATGCTAGCTTAAGATGGGGGCACTGAAGCTCAGGTTTATAGATAGGGCTTTAATCCATTTGTAACAGTAGAAATGTACCAGCACAGCATTGGTACTGCCCACCTATCCATGGCAACACTGGTTACAATGCAGAGACAAGCCTCGGTCAGCTACCAGTCCAACAGGTGTAGAATTGGTAGCCTGGCAGATTTGATGATGGGGAGAACTTATCTAAGTACCAAGTTAGTACCTGTGGGTTAACTTGGTCTATTTTAGGTCCTGAATTTTCTACTTTTACATCTGGATTGGTTTTGTAAGTTAGAAGCAATGGCAGAGAGAGAGAGAGAGAAAGAGAGAGAGAGGGAAAATGAATGAGAATATGTCTTATAACTCCTAAGGAAGGAGCTCCTAAGGAAGAAGCAGGACGACACAGCCATTGCTAAAGGTCCTGCTGGAGGCAGAGAGAGGGCTGACACACCGTGGGGTTTCCCCTCCTTTTGCCCTCAGTCCCCTGACACATCCCATGATGCAAACTTAACCAGAAGCCAGTTAGCAAGGGCACCTGAGAGAGTTCTCTTGCCGGGTCATCCTGGGAAATGCAGAGCAGAACAGGGCGAGGGGAAGGGATGGACTGAGGTTGGACTCGAATGATTGGCCCTGTGTTTGGAGGGGACAGTGGTCAGTGTTCTTTGCCTTTATTCTCCCTTTTGTGAGAAGAGAACACAATTCTGGTTTTGGATTTTTTTGTGTGTGGTTCTTTAAATTATCATTTTCTTCCTTTATTATGAAATATGAAATTCCTCTTAGGACCTTCTATCGTGAGAGTGTTGAAGGCAGGAGTCTTACCACTTGAGCAGATGTTTCGATTCTAACCTTCCCTCCTGAGTTTTTAAATGAGAGTTCCCCAAATAGACTCTATGCTTAGGGTTATTACATTTTGTGATGAGAACATGCTTCAGAGGAAACATACCCTGCCCCGCCGACAATTCTGACTGTGAAATATTATAAAATTGATGGGAGCTACTACTTCCTGATATGGCTTATTTCCGCACATGAAGAATAGGAACTCTTTATAATTCTTCAAAATTCTGGCCTCCATTAGGTAACTGCAGAGATGTTATCTTCTTAGAAATATATAGTATTTTTGGTGGCAGTTTTGGAAGCAGTTTATTACTGTAGTATTTTCTGTTGCTGAGTCTGCATTTGGCATTTTTTTTCAATAACTCAGAGTATTGTAATAATGTTTTTATTGTTTTATAGGGCTTAGCTTTGCATGCATCTGAGGAGTATTTGTATGTGCACCTGAGAAGCTACAGCCTTGGAGGATAGAATTTGAACTGATAACATAACCAGTCTCGTGGACTTTATAATCAAAGAACATTTTATTTTAGCAACTCTTGAAAGCAGGATTTAGTTTGTTTCCTTTAGCCTCTTCAGCATATATATATGTACATATTCACATAGTATGTGTAGATATCTTGGTTGTAACATGGAAGATCATTGAACAGCTATCTGAATATAAATTTCTAGATTTAATATGGTACTTGCAAGAGATGGCATTTCATCTCGAAACTGAACTCATTGACTTCTAGAACTTCCCAAGCCCTAACCTGGCCAGGCAATCATCATCTTTTGAACTTCAAAATAAACAAGGTGGGCTGGGCGCGGTGGCTCATGCCTGTAATCCCAGCACTCTGGGAGGCTGAGGCAGGAGGATTGCTTGAGCTCAGGAGTTCAAGACCAGCCTGAGCAAAAGCAAGACCCTGTCTGTACTGAAAATAGAAAAAAAAAGTGAGCTGGGCATGGTGGCACATGCCTGTAGTCTCAGCTACATGGGGAGCTGAGGCAGGAGGATCACTTGAGCCCAGGAGTTTGAGGTTGCTGTGAGCTATGATGATGCCACTGGGTGCAAGATGACAGAGCAAAAGACTCTGTCTCAAAAAAATAAAATAAAATAAAATAAAAAATAAATAAATAAACAAGGTGAGTCTCATAATGAGAAACACTGTGAAACACTTATATTATAAATAATAAAATGTTAGCTTGTCTTTGTGAAATTAAGGCTTGGAGGAGGAGAAGTGACATAACAGCTGTTTTCCAGTTTGTCCTTAGGAAGCATGGAGCTTCTACATACTAAGTTTATGAACCAGGTAACTTGATTCTATAATGAAAATTCCATTCCTTTGGAAATATGGGTCTCATTTCCTATAAAACAGTTAGAAAATTTTATTTAGAATTTTAGCAAATTACTGTTTCTATATGGGTACTATAAACTGGTTCTAAATTGAAAGATTTAATTTTAAAACAATTAGTGTTATCCGAATTCTCTACAATGATCCACTGTTTTTGTGTTGTGTATTATTTATTCTTTTAACTTATTTTACCTAGCAAGAGAATGACTGGAACTGTAGTTTTCATAAAATAATTTATCCGAGTGAACATTTATTTCTGCATCTGAACATTTATTTCTGTATCTGACTGAAGATTTATATGGGGAAAAAATATTCACAAAAAAAGTTAAATATAAAGGCGCAGGGTATATACTGAGGTAATTATGGTAATGGAATTATGCCGGTGTTATTATATCTTTGCATCCAGTATCAATAAACTGATTTTCCCCATCAGTGGTTCTCAAGGTGAGGTCCCTGCACCAGCAGCCTCTGCATCACCTGAGAACTTGTTAGAAATGCAAGTTCTTGTGCCCCACCCCAGGCCTGCTGAAGCAGACACTTTCAGTAGGAAAGAAGGGGAGAGCAATCTGGGCTTTAACAAGCCCTCCAGGTGGTCCTGTGGACTCTCGAATAATCACTGTCATTTGGTATCATTTGCCAATTCCAATCACTCTATTATAAGCCAGATGTAACAGATGGCATAGGCACTCTAAAACACAAAATCATCAATACTGCTGCTGTGGGCTGTTTGATTTCTAGATATCCTTTCACTTGGAAAAACACTTGCAAGGCTGTCATGGGGATGAGCCAGTGGTAGTCCTAAAGGCGGGAATGTGTATGATTCTTCCTCATTGCCCTCGTAGCACTAAGGCCGTGGTGACGGGAGCCAGAGGAAACAGGTATGGGGAAAACTTCCGCATCTAGTTAAAATGGTGCTTGCTTTTAATGTGCGGTGTTAATAGGATGAAAGAAGGTAGTAGACGTGAAGATGATTTGTACGTTGTAAAGCACGACATAAATACGACTTGTGCATTTGTTCAGTCGACAAACATTTAAGTGCTCTCAGGGCTGGGGAATCAGCAGTGAAGAACACAGGAGTCCAGGCCCTCACGGATCTCATAGTCCGTGGGTTGCTGTTAGAGGTTAATATGCACATGGCATCATTAAGTTATAAATGGGTACTTACAAGTAAACTGAGGTCCATTAGTAGAAAAATCACAATGCAAAAGAGCCCCATGTGGCAATGACAGTTTACCTACTTATAGCCCAGTTATATGGTAATCTTAAACACATCTAAGCAGAAAGTAAGAAAACAGGCCTCTGTGAACCCAGAGCAGATGTCAGCAAGCCCAGTTACTGACCTCATGCCCTTTGCCTCTAGCTCTGACTCCAGTGCATTTTTACAGAATGTCTTCCTTGACTTATAATTTTAAGTTGTCTACTTTTTCTAAATCCATCGGATCCTTCCACTACTCCATGCCTTTTCTCATGCTCTTTTCCATTGTGCCTGTAATGCCCCCACGTCCCCTTCTTTGTTTAATAAAGTTGTATATATTCTTCAAAATCCAGCTCACACCTCCTTTCTGGGAACCATTCCCAGTGTCGCAGGCTGAGCTCGTTTCTCCATGTCTGTGCTCTCCCAGCAGCGTGTCCTGTCTGCAGTAGAGTCTGGAGTTCCATGACTGGATTTTTCTCTCCTCACGCCACTGTTAGACTGTGGACTTGTGGAGGACAGGGACAGGGACAGTGGATGTCTCAGGGAACCTGAGTCGTCAGCACCTCCTGCACTGTGGATGATAAACAGGGCTCGATGAATGTTTGTTGTGTGAATGAATTTAACGTGGTAGTCCAGTTTGCAATCCCACAGACTTTTAGAGATGGCAAATTAAAAGGGAGTTTCCTGCTGGAGACATACAATACCAGTGAGAATGGAGTCCAGGCAACTTTACAACACAGGACAAAGCAGAAAATCTCTCTCTTTCTTTCTTTCTCTTTCTAAATTGTCTAAAAATGTATCAATCTGGAGAACAAAGGTAAATTATTACTTTTAACCTTTTAAATCCTACAATGTGTAATTTTTTTGTGGTTAAGAAACAAATGAGCAGCCATTATTGCCTCTTTGGAATAATTGTATTAAGTGGGGAAAAAAGTGCCCACGTGGCATTTTTCAGAGAAGCTGTGTAGTAGAGTTCTCATTCGGGGTCTGATCTCCAGTCTGCCACATGGTAAATGTGGGTTTCACATTAATCACTGAAATTCTACCAACAGCCATTTCCTTTTCCGCAAAATGGAGCCAATACAAACCTACAGCACAGGATTGTTTTGATAATTAAATGAAATAATGTATGGGAAAAGCATTTAATAAACAAAAATCACTCACAGAGATGGTGGGAACTTATATCACAGAATGTATGCTAAAAGACAGGGGCCCAGCAATTGCCAGAAGTATTTAATTTTTCCATTCCGTCTCTTCCTTCCTATGATGTTTCCCCTGACAATTTATGAAGTCAGATGATTCTTTGTTTATATAAAATGGCCCAGATCCAGTTGTTCTCATGAGCTGGCCTGGATCTTTCTCAAGAAGGCTTGTTACTGAGCTTAAATGGTTGGTAAATTAATTATAAATTTTAAGAAGAAAATCAGATGTTATTAAATGAACCCCAACAACAGAAAGTAGGCCCAGAACTTGTAAGTTTAACAATGGCTGGCATTTTTAAAACTCGTGAAAGAGTGTTTGTTAACATTGGGCATCTTAACTATTTATAGACGAATTGAATGTTTACATGTGCATCCCTCTTATTTGAAATTTTTGTCTTCACACAATTCTTTAGCAGCTACCTCGCATTAATATCTTGAAGACAAAGCCTGCAGTAACACACATTTTGACAAGGAATAGTTAGAAAGTTGTGGTTCGGCAGGAAAGCTGAAGTCAGCAATGTTTCACTTACCAAATCAATGAGGCTCTGCCGTTAATCTCTTCAGATCCAGGTCACAGGGTTAGCTGGACAGGACAACTTCAACTGCAGCTCGGATTCTTTTCTTCCTGAAAAGCAAGCGTACCATGAGCTGGTGTCACTTGTTAACACCTTAGAGGATGCAAGTTATCCTCACATTTATCAAAAAAGAAAAAAGTTCAGAAGAGAATAAAGCACGTGGATTTGGGGATGGGGGTTGAGGGGAAAAGCCTGAAGTCTAAAAGCCTGCTTTTTCGGGAGGGGAGGGCTGGAGAGAACATTACGTGAAGGACTTGGGGACAGCCTGAGTTGCATCTTTAAAGTAGAGGTGAGATGGAGAAGGCGTCTGGGCAACAGAACTTGGAAAGACTAAAAATGAGTAAGAGGGTGCCATAGGCAGCTTCGCCTGCTTTGCCTGGTTGTAGTGTTCAGGGTGCTAAAGAAACAAAATAAATAAATGTTTGTTTGATTATAATTAACATAATCCCACTTACAAATGTAAAAATTACCCAGTTCATATGTAGAATATTATTTGATTTGTGGCTAATAGGAAGATTGTTGACTTACTTCTCTGATTAAAATAAAAGATTGTTGACTTATTTCTCTGATTAAAATAATTTCTTTTGAAAGCCCTGAGCATGTTATGCTCAGTACATCAATAGCTGTAAAGTCGTGTGTGTGTGTGAGAGAGAGAGAGAGAGAGAGAGAGAGAGAGCTGCTGGAACCACAGAAGTATATATAATTATTGAACTATATGTAAACAGTTATAGTTTCTATTTAATATTTTATTCTCATCAATTTTATCTGTTAAATAATTTACTAGTATTAGTGTATGAAAGCTAAGATCTATGTTAGTATTTGTTACATGAATGCTTTGAAAAATAAGTAATTGCGCAGCGCTCATGAAATTTAACGTACTGGGTAACGACAATAAGAGTAGCCCCTACTTAAAAAACCACATAAAAACCAATACAAAATAGCATTGTTGATTGTTACATCAGTTCGGGTGCTCTGAGGAGCTGGCTCCATGGTGGAATTAGACATGCAAGAGATTCTTTGGGAGACAAGTCTGTAAAGGACACAGGGACAAGGAAGCAGCAGTACGTGGGAAGGAGTCAGACCATGGTGCAGGTCTGATACCTGTGAACAGGAAGGAGGGTGGGGCAGGAATAAGCTCAGACTGAATTTGGCTCTGAAAATGTCTTGGCTAGACCAAGGGGTGGCCCAGAGCAAAGACAACCCAGGAGATGAGCAGAACATGGAGCAGGAAGGGCCCAGCCCTCATGCCCCACCATGCCCAGTCGTTGGCCGGGAGCAGCCTGGGGAGAGGATGGCCATGGCATATCCTGAAGGCACAGCAGCTGGAGGTTGTCAGCTAACTGCTGGATGCTTTGAAACCATCAGGGGACCCTTGTCTTATTAGAAATGGTGAACAAGTCTTTGTGATTTGCATAATAAAACCCTCTTGAGATCTTTATATTTTTGCCTCCCCTCTCCCCCTGACCCCCTACCCCCCACCTATTTGTGGATTTTGCATCTGGGATACAACATGGCTCCGGTGTACTGTGTCTGCCCGTTTCTGCCCCCAGTGATGTTGCATTACTACCTAGTCCCCTGAAACCTCTAGCCTCAGGCCCCTAAGAACCTTATGAAATATAAAAGACATTCCTTGAGGAGTTGTGCTTGCTGTATACTTCTAAGATTTGGCTCCCCACCCTCACCTGCAGCATGGGGAGGTCTCAAAGTTTGGCTGCATCCAAAGAGCAGTCTCTTGTCTTCTTGCTCTTGTTGCTCTTCTTGCACCAGACCTGGACAGCTTGCTGTGAGCTCAGCAAGGCATGGCATGGTGCTTGTTGCAGTCAGTCCAGTTTCCGTTTGAACTATTGCCTGAGGGATTTTAGAATATCTAGTGTCCCATACTGCTTGAAGTGAAAGTGCTTTCCTGTGTCCTGTCAGATGTTTGTACAGCTATTGTCCTGAGGTTGATGCTTTTGCGATTGGCAAAATAAGGATCTCCAGCTGCCTGCATCCATCATACTCATATTTGTAATAAGTAACAAACACTGCTTCTTTTTCTCATAGCAACTTTTTTCTGGAACACTTGTGTAGATTCTGCTTAATTTTAGAAAAGATTTAACGTTCACTGGATGGATTTAGATTTTTCACTTTTGAGATGTGTGAAATGGAACTCAGTCTTTAGTAGGGTACTAAATTGTCAAGTTAAAATTTGTTAGAGACTTAGTGCTGCCTTCTATTAAAGATGTAAAAAAAAATACGTGTTCCTTCTATTCTGTGTAGGGACTGTGCTGAGCTATATGATCAGCTGTACGATAAGCTATTAGTCTGAGTGCAAAGCTGATAATGACACGTAAAATCTTGGATTTTGTGTTTCTGTCGTGGTGTGTCACAAATACTAGACTACTGTGTTAATTCCATGGCCACTTTGTTCATGAACCCGCCCTTCGGGCAATGACAGGAGTGTTTGGGGAAAGGGCTGACTGGTATCAACAGACCAGGTCACCCTGTCCACTTGATTTTAAACTCTTTCTCTGCTGAGACCACCCTCTGATGAGCACTCACATGGGCCAGAAACATCTTTAAGTATTTTTGCCCATGTAGAGAAGTCTATCCACATGCCTCTTCCCCAGACCTCCTTTTCACTAATCTTCTAATCCCTTTCTGTCTGAGTTCCTCACCATCCAACCCAACCACATGGCCACATCCCATGAATCGGTACAGACTTGAACCTTTGGCCATTTCTCCTTCCAAGTGAAATGAAGAAGCAGATGCACTGTTTGAAGTTCTGCCCACCGGGAGGATGTCCTTTCACTGTCCTTTATAGGTGTCCCAGAATGGGGCTGTAGTGCTGCCTTCAAGACTATAATCCATCAGTGAAAATTCCAGAAAGCAGATTCCAGGACTTACTTTCTTGACTCTGGGTAAACCAAGACTTTTTCAACAGCAGGTCTGTGATAACTTTGGGATATGTTTAACTTTTGATCTGAATCTAAATACGTTTCTCTATGTTTGACTCTCAGGGATGTATCGATTCCTGGACTATTTCCATTTCAGAGCCATGATGAAAGCTTTAAAGACAACCTCTTTAACCTTCATATTTTTAATGTACACTATTATGGATTAGACTTTTAAATCTTATCTGCTTCCTGAGAAATCGTATTGATTCATTAAGAGCTGACAGCACACATCTAGCCTAGGAGACCCAGACTCATTATTGGAAGAGGAGAAAGGTGAAGAGTTCTTTCCGACAGGAAAATGTAGATGAAATTATTTTAAAAGGTTCTCCAAGGAATATTCTCATCTTCCATAAATTCAGTAATGAAACTCTTTTCCTGATTGAGAAAAGAGATTTTCCTGAGAGATTTTGGAGTCATTTTTTTCAGGGATAGATGAATGCATTTATAATGAGGATTCTATATAATCAGTTTTTGTTCTACTCAAGGGACGTGGGGAGGCTCAACCAGAAGGGCAGGTGACCTGCGCTTTCGTGGTCAGGGAGGTGCACTCACAGTAACCAGCTATTTGATGCCATCCTAGGGAGTGCTGGGAGGAGCATGAAAAATGAATCATACATTAAAAAAACCTGTTTCCTCTGGTTACTTGCAAAAGTGACATGGGAAATTGCTTCTTGTCCCAAATGCCCTGAAGAAATAGAGTTCCTATTCCCATGGGGTTGGTGTTCTCAGGGCACGAAGACAGGAGAGATTCACGAGTTGATTCATTTGGCAAATATTTATTTATTGAGGTATTACTAGGTTCCAGACTCTATTCTAGGCCCTGGAGATAGCACCGTGGGCCAGAGTCTTTGACTTAAGGAAGCCATTTTGGTGGGGGAGAAAGGTAAGAAAGAAGTAACAAATAAGTAATGGCGTAGTGGCAAGTGCCGTGAATAGAGTTAAAGCACGATGAGAAGACAGTGACAGCTGTCGCTCTTTCAAATAAGGCAATCTGCAAAGGCCTCTCCGAAGAGGTAATTTATGATCTGAGGCCTGAGTGTGGTGAGGGGGCGGCTGCCATGCCCACCTCTGTGGGCCAGACATCCAGGCAGAACGGACAGCAAGAGCGAATGTCCTGAGGTAGGAGCTGGCTTGCTGGGTTTGGGGGACTCTAAGGAGGCCACTGTGGCTGGAACTGGATGAGGAAGAGATGAGTGTGGAGAGATGCTCAGGGCGAGCTGTTGGAAGCCCTGCCTCACGGGCCGTGGCAAGGACTAGCATTTTATTCTGAGGGTGGAGGGAAGCGAGTGGAGGCTTTTGAGATGGCTAGGTGGCATGATGTGATTTACCTTTTAACAGAATCACCTGGCACTGTGTGGAGGGGTGGCATGGTGATGGTGGTGGGAGGTGATAGAGCATGACTCCAAGCAGGGAGAGCCACTGGGGGGCTGTTGCAGTAATGCAGGTGAGAGACGGTGGTGGCTCAGCTCAGGGTGGTAGCAGTGGAGGTGGAAGTAGGGAGAAGAATTCAGATTCAGAATATGTTCTGGTTATAGAGGAGACAAGATTGGCCAGTGGATTGGATGTGGACAGTGCCAGAAAGGCTCTGGAAGAGTTTGGGGGATTCAGAAAAGGCATGTTCGAATCAGTTGCGAGATATACAGAGCTGTGTGGGCTAAGAGCATCTAGGGGTTGAGGCTCTACCTTCTTATGGGGACTGAGGTCCACAGGGTGGAGAAATGATGATAATAAGATCTGTCCTGTAGGTCACATGGGGAGACAGATGATCAGATAACTGTAGCCTCCTCCTCAAGACTGGCCATTTAGGCAGTGTCACGGGGCACCATGAAGTAGAAAGGATAAATGGGACTCTGACTGGGAGCAAGTACAGCTCTGTGTACCTGCCCCCTAAATTTTGTCACAAGTGGTAACAGGGCTGAGAGGTCATCCAGATGAAGAGGATATAACAACATTTGGAGTGGGGGATGAGGATGGTGTATTTGATGGGGATGTAAGGGAGACTTTGTTTGTTTGGTTTGGCAGTAAATAAAATTTACCCATTCATTTAGCCAGTGGTTATTGATTACCAGGTGTGGAGGATCTAATGCAAAACAAAACTCCATCCCTCCCAATAATGACTCAACAGAATGTCACCCAGACACAATCTGTTGTGGCCCTGATTCATGTCTTCTCTTTTCCCAAGCCCTTATAACCACAAGAGCTTATTGTTCATACATATGTATTTATATTTATTAACAGGTAAAGCTGGTTTTTATAAAACAAAAAATGCTCTATAAATAAACACTGAGACTTTCAAGTAAAAAATATGAGTACATAAAGTAACATAGTTCTTTCATTACAAACAAATTAGTTTTAAACAAATTGAGTTGTGCTAACTCTGATTGTTTTATAACAGCTTTTCTTAATTTGAAGAAAGGATGTTCTGCTACAACAGCAGTTTTCAAAATAAAAATAGGAAAGAACTTTCCTGAAAAACTTTTTATTAATGTCATTCTGTTTGCCAGCCGTCATCACAGCAAGTACAGACAGATTTACCACTTTTCAGTGTACTTTTATTTTATGAGCAATATTTTGTACATAGTGTGGTTTTAAAAATGTATTTTACATGTATTCGATTTAGGTTTATTAGGGAAAAAGAAAAGTACCTACTGTGTTTAATTAACTCATGAACTATAATCCTTTTGCTTCCAAAACTCCTGATCCAGAGTCTTATCTTCTTGGCTCTCAGAAACTCAACTGGTTGCTACGGTTGATGCAGAAATCTTTTGAACATACCATACTATCATATTGAAGAAATTTTGGCTAAAGTTTTAAAATATGATCAAACCAATTTCCATTTAGCTTTTAAGTCAATGAGGCTTTCCATTCTAATTTAGTACGTAATTCCAACAAAGACTTAGCATCCTTTCTTTTAAAAACACCCTGATATCAAAGGGCTGTCAGTGCTGTGATACCTCTTTATTTTTGTCCATGCCAGCAAAAATTTGAGTCATTTTTTTAAAATGCTGGCAAAGTTCAAAGAGACTTCATAGTAACTCTCAACTTACTGGTGAGATATGTGTATGTGCCTTTTGCACGTTATAACTCCAGGCATCCCATAATTTTCTAATGACATATGAAGTAGTAAACATGTGAAAGACATTATTTGGTGAAACTGAGAAAGTCTGAGTTTTGTGGAAAGAGCGGGGTTCAATTGTGATTTTTTTTTAATGCCTCTCTTTATATCTTGTTTAATATTGTGTTCTTTGGTTTTACAACTTTTTAGCCTGTACGGATGAGAAGGGTAAAATAAGTGTCTTTGTGCAACTAATAGAGTGACTTATGATTTTTATGTCTTATTAAAGTAGAATACAGATATGCCCAATCATTTCACAGAATTTCATCTAATTAAGGATTTCATCTATGAATCCTTAACAGAGACACAAATTGGTCTGGGGGGAGTAAAAAAAATCTTACAGCAATGGTTTGTGACCCTCCAAAGGGTCATGGTACTTAAATAAATACACAGTAATCGATGATGCTAAAATTCCTTGGGTAGGGGATTAGGAAAACAAATGCCTAAAAAGGCATTTTAGAGGGACAATAATAGAATAAAGGTTGAGAATTGCTGATCTAGTCTGTTGAAATGAAAGCTCAGTGCGGTGATAGAATGTGAGCCACCAGTGTGATAAGAATATAGACAGATTTTGAAAATAAGTTCCAATTGTGCATTCTCCAAGCGCAATTTCATTTGTTGGCTAACCATCAATCTTACACTGAGTTTTTAGTGTGTCAGCCTACTTACAACTCACAATTGCCCTTTGTACATCGGGGTTCTAAGGCAGGGCATTGGCTTCCCCAGCTTCGTCTCACCCTGGTCCTTTCCTCCGGGAGCTGACTGCCTTTTGGGGGAAATGAGATAAGGAAGATAAAGCACTTGGCATGGAGCATTCTGCAAGTGCAAGTATAGACAGCTGTGGGAATCACAGAGGAAGAATCGTTAACTTTGCCGGAAGGTGGTTAGGAAAGGATTCAATAAAGAAATGACTTTAGACCAAGGAGGTTGCAAACTTGTGTGGGAAAACAATTACATCTTTGTTTTCAATGAACTCCATCTGAAATTTGCTGTTTCCTTTAATTACAGTGTGGCAAACTTCAGTAATATTAGCAGGACCTGGACTTTTTCACTAGTAGAAATCAGAGATACTTCCATAGCACCTTAGGGTTGTTGCAGATATCTTGAAATATTGTTTGTGGTCATAACTACTTTAAAATTACTGTAGTTGATAGAACCATCTCTAGATCTTGTTACTTACCATGTTAATAAAGCACCTATTTTATAAATCTCAGATTTAACTATAAACATTCAAAACTTCGGCTTGAAAAAGGACACCACAAAATTAAAAGGAAAATGACAGCATGGGATGCAATTATAACAAGCAGGAGATTCATATGCGTAATACAAGTAGAGCTCCTTCAGTAGATTTGTGGGATTAAGGGTAAAATTCATGGCTTATCAAAGAGAGGCTAGGGAAAGACAGGTTATAGAAGAAGATATTGATAAGGTCAATGCAAATATAAATATATCTCTCAGGTCCTCAGGGAAATAGTAATTTAAAAATACTACTTATTAACAGTTTGGCAAGTTGCCAAAAATTAAGAATGAAAATGTTAAATATAAAGGGTGTGGGAAAATGGACCCTTTTACAATGTTGGTACAAAGCGGTAAATCCTTTGTGCAGGGCAATTTGATAGTAGCTTTCAATTTCTTAAAATGCTCATAACATTTGACCCAGAAATTCCACCTTCAGAAATCTCTCTTACAAAAGTATCATTATATATGCACATAAATATATGTATAACTATGTTTGGTAAAGTAGTGCTTTCATTGTGAAAATCCTGAAGTGACTTAAATGTACATTAGTGGGGAAATTTATTCAACTACATTGTCAAATTCTTATAACAGCTTAATATACAGCTGAGGCATAGCCATATCTACTATCATGGAAACTCTTATAAGATAATATTGCTGTATGAAAAGTCATAGGGAAATAAATATGCAGTACAATCTATTTATGTAAAACATAATGAAGTCAAAAACTCAACAAAATCCAAAGAGTGTGGGAAATTGTCTTAATGGATATGAGCCCAACTCTTTATAAATGCTCCCATTGGTGGGAGGAGTGGAGGTTAGCAGGATGAGTGACAAGAGAGCTTGTTTTTACTCTTCTGTTATGTTTTGTAATGACTTTTTATTCATGTGTTACTGCATAATTAAGTAAAAGGAACACATTTAAAAATGATTGTGTCTGCTTTTAAAACAACAACAATATAAACTGCTTAGGAACAAACCTCTAGGAAATGTGCCTGACTTTTAGAAAGAGAACTATTAAATTTTATTGCGGTAAATAAAAGAAGACCTGAATAAATGGAGAGATGTGCCATGTTCTTGAATTGGATGATTCAATGTAAGTATATAGATTTTAGTGCAAATCTAGTCGAAACCCATGGGAAATTAAACTGGGCAAAATCATCCTTAAGTTCTTCTGCAAGAACAAAAAAGCAGGCAAGAATAATCAAGAAAATCTTGAAAAAGAATAATGAGAATATGCCTGTGCCACCAGATGTTAAAGCTACTCTAAAATTAAAAAATAATGGAAATAGTGAACTATTGGCCCATGATTAGACAAGGAGATCTATTTAACAAAATGGAAAGCCAGAAATTAGTTGGCTGTCCGCTGTAGTCTCTTGGGCACTGATTGATGTATGTCTACTGGAGACTCACGTTGAGCCTTCCAGACTCTATTATCACTCAAAATGGGCCATGTTCAGCCTCGACTCCTTTGTACTTCCCACCACACCTTGTACCAATTCAGTGTTTGGCGTTAATCAGGTGGGACAGGCAGAGGATGACCATCTGATTAGGTTTACCTCGCAAGGTGATTTAACCCTAGTCCCCTTGGGGAGGGTGCCTGCCAGCAGGGAAGTGTACAGAGGGACTATATATCATTTTAGAGAAGTTGAAAGAGGTACTGTAAGTCAGTCAAGGAAGAACAAAGCAAGCCAGGTTCAGATAATGTGCTACTCAAAATCAAAGTTTATTTACAGGAACTGCGAAGAAGTCAGGGGCCTTGGCACAAATTGGTTATGTAGATTCTAAACTTTTTCCTATTGGAAGAAACCTATGAAATACAAATGGTGTTTGCATTGCCTGATTAAAGACATAAGACCAATAAGCAAATGTCTTTGTTTTACTGAATTACTCGATTTTGTATCATTGCTCTAGGGAGTTCCCCAGAATCCACTGGGTGGGAGTTTGTCTCCCTTTCCATCCAAGGCAAGCCTAGATTAGGCTTGTTTTGTTTCGGCCTTTTTATAGATCCATTGCCCTCTCTCCCTGTCATTGCATTTACATCTCCTAGCTTTTTTTCATCATGAGGGTGGTTAGTGGTAAGAGCTAGATGGCCAAGTTTTAGACGTTTATCTAAAGCAGTAGTTCTCTGTTTATTGTGCATAGGAGTCCCCTGGAGGTGTCTCCTGAAAATGCAGATTCTGATTTGGTGGTTCAGGATTGGGGTCTGAGAGTCTGCATTTTTAACAAGCTTCTAGGTGAACTTATAGGGCTGGTATAGGGACCACACTTTGCGTAGCAAGGGCTTAAACTGAAAAGGAGCCCAGAAGGATAGAATCTAGATCAACACTGTTCCATTGAAATGTAATGTGGGCCACAGTGTGAGCCCTCCCTGAGCTCACTGGAAGTCCAGAGAGCAAGAGAAGCCTCGGTTTGTGGTTTATACAAGATTAGGTTTGCAGAGCACAGAGCCTGGTAGAGAAGGGCAGAGACTGGATCTGGGGCACAACTGTTGGATTGATTGAGGTTTCTCTCTCTCTTTCTCTCCTCTCTGTTCTCCTCTCTTATTTTTCTTAATCTCTTACTTCCTCTATTATTCTGAAAATTTTATTCTCTATGCCTATTCTTTTAGTTGTCTTCTTGCCTATTTTAACATACATATTTAACATACACAAGTCTAAAACAAATCAGTACCTTTGCTCTCCTACTGAGCAATGTAAAACCTTTAACTCCCGTCATTCCCTCCCAACTTTTATGCTGTTATGGTTTCTTTGAAATAGTTGTTGTTATACCAATTTATATTATGGTGCCAATGAGGCACTGGAGGTTATGTGGCTTGTCTTAAGACAATCAGTACTCCACTGAGTTTTTTATTTTTTAAATTGTAAGTGGACAAATGATAGTTGTGTATAAGCTAAGACTCTTTAGCATTACTGTGTGCTTGACTCTAGGGATATAAAGATACCTCTAGTAAAATATGTGAAATGATGGACTATTAAAATTGCCCTTTAGACAAAATAGTTAAAATCATCTTTTTAAAATGATTTGCTTTGCAATATCTTAGAATTTCACACTTATTTTTTTGTACACAGTACCTTATTCAGAACATTTCTCATAGTCAAGACAAAATAGGATGGTTGTACTAGCTTCTGACAAGGTGGCACAGGTGATTTATATCTTGATGCTTTTGCTTCTTTATAGACACATAATAATGGCAGGTAAATTTGAAACTATGGAACCAAAAACATATATTCAGGCTTAAAATGAGCAGCTTCTTCTCTGTGGAACAAAAATGAAAAAATGGTGATTGGAACCAAAGCTGTAGACTTGCTGAGCATTGGTCTTGCAATGGTCTGAAAGCAGGAAATGACAGCTAGAAATTCAGCTTCAGCAGGTGAAGAAGTCTGAAGGACCATGGAGTCTGGGAACTCAGCCAGAGCCAGGTGCTCAAAAAAATGAACCAGGCCTCCTTTGGGCTTTGAGGCTACAAATATGATATCCCAGTGTCCTCATGGGACAGGAACCCTAAAACGCCATTACAAGTCCTGGAAGAGATTTAGCTAGGCCTACTGTTATTATCTGCATAGGAATTTGACAAAAAGTATATCAATTAATTATTTGATGATTTCTTTGTAGTATACAAGATTAGCATAAAAACTCAGGAGAATTCCTATATACCAGTAACAAGCAATAAGAAAATATAAGAGAAAATGACTAGGAATATATCTAACAAAAGATGGCTTATATATCTAACAAAATGTGTATAAACATCCAATAAAAAAGTACAAACTAATATGAAATGATATAACTGGCATGTTGAACAAGTACCACTGCTTATGATATAATCAAAAGGCAACTTTAATTTTGTTTCTTATCTTCCCCTTAAAATGTATCTAGAAAAGGTGATCCTCCAAGCTCCTGGATTGCAGCAGGAGCAGTCCCTGCCTTTTCCGGTTACTCCAAGGTAATAAGTCTTAATGTTTCCTTTAAGTCACACACACAATCTTATTTCAATAAATCGAATCCCCAGTCCCCTGTAATATCCAAAACTCAGAATTTGTTCAGTGTTAAATCTCCCCCTGCAACCCAGCTGAGATCTGTTCACTCTTTTTCTCAATAGTATGAGAACACTAATATTGCCCTAAGTTGACCTGTAGATTCAGTGCAATCCCAATAAAAATCTCAGTGGGCTTTTTGGGTAGAATTTGAAAGGTGATTCTAAAATGTATATAAACATGTAGAGAGATAAGAGTAACTGAGATACTTGAAAGAACAAAGTAAGGGGACTTGAGCCACCAGATAAGAAGATGAGTAATAAAAGCATGGCAATCAAGATAGTGCTTTGCTGGCATGAGAATACACAGATCAATCACTGGACCAGAAGAGAGCCCAGAAATAGTCTTGCACATGTGGACACTTGATTTATTTCAGAAGTGACATTGCAGAGCCACAGGCCAAGATGGTCTTTTTTCAATAAATGGTGCTGAGACAATTGGAAATTTAGAGGGAAAAAAATGAAATTGAATTCCCAAAAGCAGTTGTACTACTTTGATCCTGAAATTGGATCCCCATAAGTAATTGTATGAGATGACATAAAGGATGGATACATTTTTGAAGAATATTGAGAGATGCTACACCACACAACTCATGCTTAGATTGTTTTAAAGAGGTATATAATTCAGACTTTTGCTGTGAGAACAGGTCCAAGAACTCTACAGCACTGTCTACTCCACAGAAGAGAGTTTTTTTGGACTGTAGTTAACTCCTCATTCTGGGGGATTAGTTCCCATATTCTCTTAGGGAGGATCCTTTGAGTTCATATTTTAATTTTATTCTTCCTGGGATCTCCATATGTCTGACCAGAACAGAGGATACTGAAACATACTCATGTTCCTGGGGAGGGCTTTTGGATTCCTGACACCGCCCAGGCTGGAAGCAAATGTCTATGCTGGTTTTCTCTTTTCATCTTAACCTGTCATGAGTTTTTAGGTGAACTCTGAAATTTTCCATGGCCTCAGGGTATGGCCTAATATTTTAGTGGCATAAATGTGGTTGGTTTTAAAAAGAACATTTCATCAATCTACGTGACAACAGGTTTTAGACTTACGTTTGTGCCATATACATACATGCTATGCCATTCTTTCCATGTATAAAATATTTAATATGTTTGCCTCTTGCCTCTTCAGTTGGGTTCCAAAGTGCTAAAGACAGAAGTCATGGCTTATTTATGGGATACCTACACCACCATTGTCATCACACTATCGTAATCATGTCTGACATTTATGCTTACTGTGTGTCAAGGCAAGCCCTGTGGTAGACACTTTACATTATCTAATTTACTCCCAGACGCCACCATGACATGGGTTTATGAACCCCATTTTACAGATGCAGAAACTGAGGCACAGGGTGTGAATGGCTTGCTCAAGATCACACAGCTAGTGAGGAACAGAGCTAGGGGAAAAACCCAAAGAAGTTTTATTACACAGTCCTGGCTACTCGCCATTTCATACAGCAATATTATCTTATAATGCTTCTTATTATATACAGAAGAAATTGATTATAGAAGTTTTGAAGCTTTGTGGCAATGGAAACCGACCTTGTCTAACTTAAGTAGGAAAAAATCCCCCAACTTCTTGGAAGAATATTGGGTAACTTTAAAAATTGATCCAAAGTCTAGAAAACTAGGATAGTAGTATGGGCAGAAACCAGCGAGCTGGGTCATGTTGCAGAAGTGATCTGCAAAGTCTGCTGCTGCTGGGTGCTGCTAGGACTTTGGGCCACTTGCTCAAAAATTTAAGTTTTCTTGTAGAAACATTCTGTTTGGCCAACCCTAGGATGGACCCCTGTCCATGCTCTGTGCTCTGTCTGCCAAGAATGAGGAGGGGGAGTGTCTTGCCTCCTTTGGCTTTTGTACCCTCCTGAGTGTGAGTCCAAAGTGCAACATGCTGTGGCCCCGTGTTACATCTCCAAACGAATTTTCCACTTGCCACCTTCATATACACTTCTCAGCAGCTGAACTGTGAATGAGTAATCTATCTGTTGGCAGCTTACAGTGCGTAGGGCCACAGATTGGTTTCTACTGTATACTTCATCACAGAAATCCTATGTGGAAAGGTTTTATTTTTTCCATTTTGCAGATGAAGAGACAGATAGTTGATATCATGGGCCCTGCCCCAGGTCACTCTGCTAGTAACTGGTCACACTGGGCTTCAAACCTCCTCTTGCCAGCTCAGCCTTTGCTCTTTCCAGACCCCCGTGCCATCTCTTTGCATTTGCTTTGTCAGTTCTCTCTGTCTGCAATTCCCTTTCCCTTCATTTCTATGTGACTATTTTTCCATCTTTCAAGACTTAACTCAGGTGCCACTTTCTCAGTGAAATGTTCTTTTTTTAAAAAAAATTTTGTTTTTAATGGACACGTAATAATTGTACAAATCTTGGGGTGCCGTGTGATGTTTCTACACACGTATACATTGTGTAATGATCAAATCACAGTATTTAGCATATCCGTCACCGCAAACATTTATAAGTGAAACATTCTTGAATCATTGTAGCTCAGAGTAATCCCTACCTCTTCTGATTTCCCACGGCATTTGATCTCTTTTGTAGGTCAGCACTTTGGTTATCATTATTATGGTTCTTTATATACAACCTTATGAGGAGACAGGTAACTTCCTACTCGTTCTCTTACATAATCTAGTGTCATTACTGACGAATGGAATGCTTCCTGATCTAAAGAATGCAAAATGTGAGGGCAGTGATTTTAAAGAATCTACAGTATTATTATAGATTATTATAGATTTATTATAATATTGTCCCCAACTAAGGGCAGCTTTTCTGTAAGGTATTATTCACTACAACCTTTCACTGTCCACCACTAAGAAATAATTAAAGTATACATGAGATGTATCAGTGTATATTTAGGTGTGACAAGATAAAATAGAATTTTCTCTTCTTTGTTTTTCATACAAGGACTTCGGTGGCAATAGGACAGCAAACTGGGTCCTGGGGTAGGGAGTAAGGGGACGGGTTTGAGGCCCCAGGAAGTGTCTGGCATGTAATTCTGGTCTAGGCAGCCTATGCATTAATTCTGAGAAAAAACAGGGGCCAAGAGGTCAGCCAAGGAAGGAAACTCAAAAACAGGGCAGGGCCTGTGGTCAAAGAAAGGTACAGGGGTCCACGCGACCTGAGCCCAAAAGTGTCTAAATTTAAGGGAGCAGGCAGGGTAACAGGGACAGAATGTTTTAGTAGTAAAATAGTGTGATGCTGAACCTTGCCTCATTTTTTTTTGCCCAGGGCTAGAATGGCTCTCACGCTGCGGGTGGGCCCAGCAATTAGCCACACTTGGCTGGGGCAAGGGGTCTGTGGTGTGCACACTGAGAAGCTGATGACAGTATTATTTCTAAAAAGCTCTGTTTAAAAATTGGTTATGGTTCATTTAAGCACTGCGGCTTTGTGAGTTACCTCACAGCTATGTGTTTTGCCTCAGTTAAGTGGAGCCTGATGAACCAGAAATGCACTTTCTCTTATATAATGCAGAGATCGGGTGGGATGGAAATTCAGTCCCTGCTAAGTGTTAAAATTCTGAGATCTCCAGATTAGCTAACTACCATGTCACTTTCAGAGCTGCAGTTTTAGTGATGAAGGGGACCTGCTAATTGGCATTTGGCTTCCAAATAGAGCAATGATTTTGTATTTCTTCTAGATGTTTTCCAGCAACATTTGGAAACGCAAATGATCTCAGTAGATTAAATTATTCTATCTGGAAGAAATGGACTCAGCTTAGAAATTTTCTTTAGCGTAGAAATTCTAAACATAGAGAAGAGCCCTCCGCACACCACTTGAGGGACAGGGGATAATTGCTAGGGCTATTTCCAAACATTTGCACCACACAGGTGTGCCACAAGGCTACCCATTCCTCTGATGCAGCCTTGAAAGGCAGTTTGTCCTTTCATTCAGCAGTGACTTTGATGGTAAATTTCTTTACTGAAGGGATAGACCCCGCTAGACCCTGGTGCACAGCTGCAGTGAATAATTGCTGTCACCTGTTATTGGCCGGGCTCTCCCTCCCCACCCCGCCCCGCCCCCACAGCCCAGAGACCCTGTTTCTGTGATGCTGTCAAGGTGTGCTTATCAGGAATCTGCTTTCTGCAGCTTTCTCTTCTCTCTTGCTTAGAAAAGATGTAATTAAAAAAGAAATAGAGCTGCCAGAAGTGAATTATTGCATTCCATGGTTATCTTTGGACTCTGTACCTGTTGTAGATGTCATTATCATGGGGGAAGGGGGAGGTTCTGCAACCAGAGACATTCCCCTGCTATTCCCTCGTGGTAGAGGTGCACACAATATTTGCAGATAATGCCATCCTGAATCTCAAATAGGAGGGGCTTGCATGAAGGTCATCTTCCTGTTTTCTGTCACACATCTGATTTGAGGTAAAGGCTTACTTAGGCACATAGACCTAACTAATTTCCGGGGGCCCTGTAAGGTTTCTGACATGTTACAGTTTCAGAACCCCTCGTGTCAGTGTTCATTTATTTCTTCACGGTGTTCCTTTACACTGTATAACCTGAAATCCAAGCAATTCTAGTTGGATTTAGTAACTCAGTTTAGTGTCTGTATGATTCAGTTTCTCAAAAGAGAGTTCACTGTAGCTGTTTAGATCTGTAGCTTGCTTTCATCTTCGTTTTCTGGTTCTTGCATGTTATTCCTATCCACTGTAAATTTTCATTTTTCCACATCCTATATTTTCTCATTTTCTTTTGCTCCTTATAATCATTGTGTAAAGACAAGTGAGCTTTCTATTTCTTTTTTAGATCATACACACATTTGCTTGGAATGTGAAGAAGTTGTTTTCTGGGTTCCTTTTTACCGTCGTTTACTTTGAGCTCAGGGTCTGACTTCTACTTACTTCCCTGAATTATAGTCGGTTAGGATCTGATTTACTCTTTCTTCCTGAATTCTTTGATGCTCAAAGCTCCTTGCTTTTACTTGATGTTTCATCCCTATTTTCCATTGTTTGTTTGCAAAAGCCAGACTAGGGATGCAGCGATGGAGCTTTTTTATATTTGGAGGTCACGTACATTTACTAGGTAATAATTCAACACGTATTTGTTAACCTCCTACCATGTGCATTGTAAGTACAATAATTTATCAAAAATGATTTGAACACTTTTTTTTTAAAATGTCAGCAGGCTTGAATAAGATAAAATATGATGTTTTCAGACCCTTCTGCTGAAAGTTTGGTCCCTGGACCAGTGGCACTGGCTTGGGAGCACTCCTCTGGGAGCTCGTTAGAAATGCAGAATCTCAGGTTGCACATACCTACAAAATACCATTGAATGGTACAGTTTAAATCTCACTCAAGACTTACTGATTCAGAATCTGCATTGTACCAAGATCCCCAGGTGATTTGTATGCATTTTAACATTTAAGAAAAGTGTACAGAGGTGCTTAATAAACTTTTAAGGATATATTCATAGATTTTTAATTATTTGCTAATTACTGCTAAAATTTACAAATACAGACTGCAGAATGAGTTTTACTGCTTCAGTTATGAAAAACAGCTTGGTTGGAGTCTTAGCCTTCAATATTGGAGTGACATATTGCAGAGGTTTTGAGCCAAGCTCACTTTTTTTGATTTGTTAGGAGTTCAGCAAATCATTTTTGAACACCACATTGTGTGATGTAGGAAGAAATGAGACAGGTGTCTGGTTTTGTGGAAACTACATTTTAGCAGGAGAGACAACCAATTATTCAAACAATAAAAGTGATTTGGGGGCCATAAAAAGGAATGAAGTACTGATGCATGCCACAACATGGATGAACCTTGAAAACATTATGCTCTTTGGAAGAAGCCAGTCACAAAAGCCCACATATTACATGATTCTTCTATATGAAAAGTCCAGAATAGGGAAATCTATGGAGGCCAAAAGTAGTTTTAGTGTTAGCTTAGGGCTGGGGCAGGGGGCTAGAGGACCAGGCAATAATAGCTAACTGGTACAGGATTTCTTTCCAAGGTGATGAAAATATTCTAAAATTGACTGTGGCGATGGTAGCACATGCCTACTAAATACCATTGAATGGTACACTTTAAATCAGTAAACTTACGTTATGTGAATTATATCTCACTAAAACTGTTAATCATTTTGGGCAGGGTTATGGAGGAAGAGTGTGGGGTGCTGTGAGCGTGTACAATGGAGGCTTCAACCCTGGACAGATAGGTATCTTTGACTGTGTGTCTCTTTTGCAAAGCTTTGGCGAATGTGTGGGAATTGCCTGGGCAGTGGCAGTGCGGATGCAGAGCATTGCAGACCGAGGGGTGGCCCTGCCTGGGGCCCTTGGCAGGAAGGCACACAGGATGTTTGAGGACCTCACAGGCTGGTGTGATGGAGTGTGGGGCCAGGGAGGAGAGTGCCATGAACGAGGCTGATGAGATGGCAGAGCCCAGGCCATGGGGGGCCTCTAGGATGTAAGGGACTTTAGTTTTTAAGAGAAAACAACAGAAAATTACCAAAGAGTTTTAATAATGAATGGGTATACTTTTTTTTCACGATCACTCTTGCTTCTGGATGGAGAATGAATTAGATGGGGACCAAGAATAGAGATTGGGAGACCTTTGGAGATGAGTGTAGTCATCCAGGGTTCTGATAGAAAAGGAAAATAGTGGATGTTTCAGGACATATTTTGAATGTAGAAGAAACAGAACTTGCTGGTGGAGTAGGCAATGGGGTAAAGGAAAGGGTGACGCAAGGGTGACTCTTAGGTTTTTGGCTTGTGGGTCTTGATGAGTTCAGCGTTGGACATACTGAGTTCCAAGGAGACGTGGTGACTAAGTGGAGAAGCTGAAGACTTGCATTTAGAAGACTAGAGCTCAGTGAGTGTTCTGGGCAGGTGATAAAATTGAAAACTTGGCAGCGTATGGGTGGTAATTGAGATCACTGGGCAGAGAGGAAATAGCGCAAGCAGAGAGTATAGGGCAAGGATGGGGAACCTTTTCATGTTTGAAGGCTGCATTAATTTAGCTGTAATCAAATAGGGCCTCATTCAAGAAACTTCAATTAGACATACTTAAAAATGTACATTATTTTGTAAAAATCTAACTACTATGTATTATACTTAATAATTTCAAAAGGTGAAAATAATTTGCTAATTTTAAAGTTAACTAACCTTTTAATGACTTTGTTGTGTCTGCTTTGTGTTGGAAAGCATTTGAATATTTGGTTGCAGCATGGAGGTCTGCAGTTTCAGTTGATCCTCCAGATGGATATCAGTCATTTGTGACCTTAAGGCATCTTGATTTGGGTTAGGTGGGAGAATGTAGATTTGTAGCAATAAGTGCTTGAAAAGCAAGAAAGCATTTTTCAGGCATGTTGCCAAAAACGTGGATATTCTACTGCATTTTTCCATATTTGAATTGGATCTTTCTTAGCATTAAACAGTGACTTTAAAATGTCATCTACTGAGAGCTCAATCAATTCCATCTGTAGTTCTTTCGGTGCCTTGGTGATATCAGTTAGGTGAGGCTGAAATGCTAATTTGAGTGTGATGTCATGACTCTCAAAGTCAGTGAACCTTTCCTTGAATTCTGCAATTAATAGGTCTGTAACAGCTGCGTATTCTTCAGATGATTCACATATATCATCCTGCCCATCAGTGACCTTTGCTAACTGGGGAAAATGTTCATCTGAAATTTCCTTTTGAAGGAGTGTTTTGAAAAAACATAGCTTTCTTCAAAATGCTTGGATTTTCTTTGCCACATGCTGGGTATAGACTTAGTTTTACCTTGAAAGGAATATTCAAGTCATTTTGGTTTGACATAGTATCACACAGAAATGCTGCATTTCTTTAGAAATCTTCTTTCAATCATTCACATTGCTGATTCTGTTCTTCATAAAACTTAACTATCTGTTCTCGTAGAGGTAAAGTTTTGGCTAACAGCTGCTGCTGTGATAGCCAACACACTTGGGAATGGTATGGCAAATCCACACTGAATACCTCATCATTCAACTGTAGCATGTTACAAAACTGAGGACGCTGTGTTGTATTTGCGTGACTATAGTAAATAATACTTATAACTTGTTGCAAAGTGTCACTTAAAATAGTACCTTAAGCACAGATATTCTGCTGATGCAAGATACAGTGAAAAGAAATGAGAGCATCTGGATCTGTTAACATTTATTTTGTATCTGTGAAATAAACCTTTCGTGTTTTCCTGTCATGGAAGGTGCACTGTCTGTACGTACACTCACTGAATTTACCAAATTCAGTCCAACTTCACAACATTTATTTTGAAAGTTGTGGAAGATATCTATTCCCTGTGCTCTGATCACAAGAGTGCCCAAAGTGAGTAACTCTTTGTAGCAAAGAAAATCTTCTATTATGACCTGAATGAAGTATAAAACCTGCGCTGAGTCAGTAGTATCAGTTGATTCATCCAAAGCGATTGAATGACATATATTTTCCTTTTGAAGTTTTGCGTGAAGTTGTTCTGTTTAGTTAGAGGCTAATTCATGCTGCCGATCAGTTACTGTTCTTGAAAGAGGCAGTTGTTTGTGCTTTGAAACGTTATCCGGGTCTAAGCAACCTACAATGTTGACAATGCATTCTTTCACAATTTCTGCATCACCAAATGGCTTCCCTTTTTCCTCCAAGTATATAAGCTACTTTATAAGTTGCTTCAGTGGCATTATTTTCAGGTCTTGAAAGAATTGTCTTTGCTTTTGCTTTTCATCTTTAAATTTCGGCAATACAACCTTTCATGCATCTCCCTCTAATTTAAAATATTTGTGGTCCTTATGAATGTTATAAAGCTGATGAACATTGAATTTCTTTAATGTTGATATTGCAGTATCACAAAGCAAGCAAATCATCTTATCTTTAGGAGAAACAAGATAATATTGCAATTCTCAATCCTCATTTTAAAATTTGTTTTCTTTCTTCAGTGTTCTCTTGGTCTTCTTTGACATGATGGGCTGTTAAGCAGACAGAATTAAAAAATATTGTTGATCTGTGCAACTGTTCACAAATTGTGCTTCAAACAGAGACACAGTGCACCTTTGTCAGAAACTGATAACAGAATGGTGCACTCAACCCCCAAAAACCCTCACCAACCACCCTTGTACAGTAGTGGCACCAGTGAGGTGGGGGAAGTGAGAACTAAATCATGAGTGTAGCAGCTGTTAATTTAGCCTTATGGCTTACTAATGTTGTAATTGTGCCAGTCAGTTTGGTAGAATTATTTCATTGACACTTATTATGGGAATTGGCTCACCCGGTATAGAGGCCAAGAAGTCCCATGATCTGCCATCTGCAAGCTGGAGAACCAGGGAAACTGGTGGCATAGATTAATACAAGTCCAAAGACCTGAGAACCAGGGGAGTCGATGGTGTAACTCTCAGTCCAAGACCAAAGGCCTGAGAACCTGAGATGCTGCTGGTACAAGTCCCAGAGTCCAAAGACTGGGAAACCTGGAGTTCTGTTGTCTAAAGCCAGGAGAAGATAGGTATCTCAGCTCCGGAATACAGTGAACACACCTTTCCTCTCCCTTTCTTCTCTATCTGGGTCCTCAACTGATTGGGTGGTACCCACCCACATTAGGTGGGGGAAGATCTTTTCTCCTCAGTCCATTGATTCAAATGCCAATCTCTTCCAGAACCATTGTCACAGACATACCCAGAAATAACACTTTACCAGCTGTCTAGCTAACCCTTAACCCAGTCGAGTTGACACCTAAGATTAACCGTTACACCATAATACCCTCGTGGGACATTCTGGTGGACTGGAAGCTGTGGAGTAAAGATATTCTTTTGGCATTAGTGGATGGTGGGGGAACACTGTTTCTCTGGAGAACACTGACTAACACAAGTGGACTGCTTTTTGTCCCTCGCCTCTCTCCATTTGGTCTCCCTAGCCCATTGAATCTACCCCTAAATATATGTCAGGTCTGCTCTGTTCACTCAGCTCCCATCACTGTTATTTTAAGCCTTCTCACCTTTATTAATCTAACAACCTCCTAAGCCATCAAATTTACCCTCTTACAATCATCATTCTATTCTGCTGCCAAAGAGAATGTTCTTAAGTGCAAACTGGGTGTCACTCCAGCTTAGAAAACTGCAGGATACATTTGGGTTTTTCAACATCTCCTCCCTCCCTATATGTGTCCAGCCGCGTCTCCCATCTCCCCCTACACAGCACACAAAGCGCATGTCCCCACTCATACCCTCTTCTCCAGCTTTGTTTGTTTTGTTTTGTTCTAGTTCAGAGACTTAGTCCCACCATCACTCTACTTCCTGTCCTGGAAACCTCCTTCAACGTCTCCAGACTGAGTCAGAGCTTCCTTTCTTCTGTGCTCCTGAATGTCCAGCACATCCTCCCTAACGGCATCCAGCACTTTCCAATGTAACTGCTGCTTCTCAGTTCCCCTTACAGTGTGGATGTTGCTTGAGTTCCTCATAAATTTTGAATGAACAGTTTGACATCTGAATAGGTGAAAAACCTACTTATAATAATCTGCATAGAACTTTACTCTGTTTTCTATGTAAACACAAAATAATTTTTGCCCTTTAACTTACCCAAGAATACAACTACCAAGTAAACTGAGGGAAGATGATACGTCATTTGTAACTTTACCATTTTTGCAAAAAAGCATCACTGATGGCAGCATTTCCTGTTAAATTGAGTCACCAACTCAGGAGGCCTGTTATCAGTCTACATTTGTAGCTACTGCATGCATGCCGATTGTGTGTGGGTGCATGTGGACATGTACACGCTTATTTAGCTCTTATTTTAAAATGTCAAATATGAAGGATCCATTCGTGTGCAGCACTCATGCTGATTCTCTGTGATACTCTCCTAGATATTACAAAATGCTTAACTGGAAAAAAAGGCCTGGATCTGAAAGGGGGAGAACAACTGGTATTTGGTGTCAATTTTTTATAGCAAATACATAGGCTCTTATTTTGTTATATTGACTTTTCCATGATAAACATTTTTAATAAATAGTTTTTAAATTCCTTTGATATGTTTCTTCATGTTTTAGGTGCAGCGGTAAGATAATCATCATTTTGTAAACCGTGGAAGAGGAGAGAGAGTCTCAGTGAATTGATTGAAGGTATTTTCAGCTTAGGGACATCTAGCAGGGCACTTCTGCCATGTGAAAGTAGTGTCTTGTCCTTAATCAGGCACTGACGTGGGCACTGAGACTCTTGGCTTTAGTGTCCATACCCCATGGCCATGTGCTTAACTTTGGGTACATTCTTCGGGTTTTTCTGAGCCTCAGTTTCTATATATGCAAAATGAAAAGGATACATTTGATTATTTTGGTGGTTGTCACATTCGTTTTGATAACTATGTCCCTGGAAGAAAACCATGAAATACACATGCATTTAAAACTATCCTATTAACCAAGAAAAATTTTACCACTAGAAAATATAACCATATAATATAAATGTAACAAAAGTAAGAACAATTGTCCATGAAAAAGGCAATCTTCCAAGCTGAGAATGGTTAGGTGCTTTTTCCTAATACCCTTTAACATTGTTCACTTTTTCTCTGCCCACTGGTGTTTGCTGGCAGAGAAGCAAAGCTGAAGTGGTTAGGGAAAATAGTGCAAAAGATAAGCTTAAAATTGAGAAAATTCTTTCTATTAACTTATTTTGTTCACTGAAAGTTGGGGAAAGAGCATATAATTCTATTCTGATGGTAGAATATAGAAAGAGAATTGAAAGTCTAGTTTCCACTCTTAGGAAGTTGTTTTATTTTGTTTTCAAGGTCTCCCTAAGACAACACCGATTCTCATAAGACCAGGACACTTTTTCCCCCAAGTCCATGGCAGGACTGTTAGATTTAACAAATAAAAATATGTTTTATTTGTTAAACAGGATGTCCAGTTAAATTAGAATTTCAGATAAATGACGAATAATTGTGTTTTGTTTTGGGCATAAGCGTGTTCCAAATAGTGCCTGAAACAACTGGATTTCTAGAACAGTTCAGATTAACTAGTCCACTAATGTTTGCGGATTTTTCTTGTGTTAGGTCCAAAAATATCCCACAGTTCCTGCCTTGAAGCAGCTTATAGTGGCCACGGCTTGCTCTGAGGGAATTAATTAAGACAGCTGTTGAGTAATAACAAGGTGCTTTGGCTCGAATATAAATAGTTCCTGATTTTGGCCAAGGAAGTCTGGTAAGGGCTACTAATCCTGAACATTAAACTGTCAAAAACGTGCCCACAGCGCACCTGGGAGTCTACACCGTAAATGGGAAGAATGACCCTGAGTTCCCCCGGATCCCCCTGACAAGCCCCACACTCGCGACTGGACTGAGGTGGTGACAGGTGGTTTCAGCCATGCGAGCCCCGTTTGTGTGGCTTCTAACAGAGGGCGACCCCACCGGGGCTGTGCTCTCGTCGTGGCGGTGCCGCTCGGGTCCCTCGTCCCCGCAGCTGGGCCCGGGTGTTGGGGGCGGGGCGAGGGGACAGACAGCGGGGGAGGTTGTCAGGGAAGCAGGGAAGGAGGGACTTCGTGTTAGTTTTGGCCTTGGAGTGTAAAAACATCTGGGAAATAAAATGAGTGGGGCTGACTGGAAATGTGAACCTCCGCCAAGATTGTGCAAGGAAGGTGCAGCGAGGCACTGGAGCAGACCCTTCCCTCCCCCACGCCGCCAGCTCCGAGATTCACAAAAGCAACACCGGAGAAACTACGTTGCTACGCACGGGGAAATCGGCCTCATTTATAAGCGTTTATTCGGTTTGCTTTCCCCCAGTTCCCCTTCCGTGGTGCCCAGCTGGTGCTCAGGCAGGAGAGAGGCGCTCCGGCGTGGGTGCGGCGAGTGAAGTCGGCTGCCGGGCTGAAGTTGACAGTAGCCTCCAGCGGGAGCCAAGGCCAGGAGGGCGCGGGGACAGATGGCAGAAACGGTGGACCTAGAACTGAAGACTTTAAAAGAGAAGGAAGAGTCATTGCTCATTGGGCGGGGAACAGCGCCAGAGGCCTGGGAGAAGAAAAAAAGATGTTGGATAAAGACAGCCTCCCTGCCCTGCCAGCTGCTAATGACTCTGGGGGCGGCACTGTGAGGTCAACTGTGTCCCTCTGGCAGAAATTGAAGCGCAGGGCCAATGCAGCTGTGCTCCCGTTTCCCAGCAGTTACCATCCTCCGCTGTTAATGGGGTGGACCCTCCTTCCAGGCTGTCCTCTGTCCCCATTCTATTCCCGCTCTCAGGAATCGCCTCCCCGGTCCCCCGTGAGCAGAGGTGCTCCTGCGTTGCACAGGGCTGATGGTGACTTAGCACCCCCTCTCTGTCCCTGCTCCTGTGCCCGTCTCCGTTCGACAGCATCCGCCTTCAAACTTGTTGAACTGAATGAGTTTTTGAGTACTCATTTCCAGTGTATGTTCTTTTCCTTATAAACTATACGCAAGGATTGTGAATACCTAGAGAAAATGAAAATATAAAAATATGAACTTAAAATATAGATACTATATATAAAATAAAATATTAAAAATAGAAATAAAAAATGAAAGAGGTAAGGGTTAGGGTACCTGTGGCCTTGGGGCTACATGTGGCCTTCTGGATCCTTGAGTGTGGCCTTTTGACTGAATCCAAAGGGATTTGTTCTGAGAAGTTTGGATTCAGTTGAGGGGCGGCACTCAGGAGCTGATTCCTGGCTGCACCTTGACCTGAATCTGATCTCATGGTCATGGCCCTGGACAGCCTCCCTCTCCTCCTGCCTGGCTCCACCTCAGGCTCCACTGACACTCAGGACCCAGACACCACAGCTCCAGCTCTCTGGAACCCAGGGTCAGACTTACTTGAGATTCTTTAGCTAAATGCATGGACTTTCTGGGTTTCCCCCAGTACCAGGATTCAGCGATAAATACCTGGATAATCGCACACTGCCTCTAGTCGCTTCTCTGAGCAATGAGAGAGTCTGTCAAATGACAGGTCGTTCAATAGCAGATCTGGGAGTAGGAATGCCTTTAGCGATAATGTGGTGGCACCCCCAGAGACAGTAAATCTCCGGGAACTGGGAGCTGCTGGGCCTCTGGGAAACCCGAGACTGCTGAAAATGAGGAGGAAGTTAGGAAGTTCTGGTGCAAAGGAGTCATTGGGTCCAATTAAATACATATGCAATTACGTAGAGGTCAAAACAAATTATAGAATATTTTATCACTATTTGAGGGAGAAAATTAGAAATGAATCTTACTAAATGATTGAAAATATCATTCAAATTACTATCAAATTCCTGAAAATGTTTATCTTTATGCTTAGTTCCCTCATCTATTGATTTCCAAATACCAGCTTCTTTAGGTCCCTCAGGGTTCTCACTAGGATAAGTCAATGGTAATGTATTTAGCCAAAGAAAGTAGCCTTGTATTAGGCAATTGAACAGCTGCTAAAGAGGACAGCTTGTTATGGGGCTTAGGGGTGAGCCTTTTGCCACACCCATGTGAGCTCATCTGGGAACTGTAGCCCCAGCAGTCACCCTGTTAGCAGCTGTCAGGGAGGGGGAGTACTTCCGTTACTGAATTGCTGCGTCCTCCTGTGGCGTGACTGCCAGCACAGATTCAGATCATTCTAAACTACTCTTATTTCTCTGTCCACTCTTGGTTTTCCCTATAATCCACAGTATTCCTTTCAGGAAAGTGGTGAGCAAGGTCTCATTTTCAGTCTTTCCTTGGCTTCTTTTCTCTGTCTTTGATACTTAAGTTAATCTTTAGGTGTTCATGTAAGAAAAGCTCTATCCTCTGTCTTGGTGGGTGTTAATGTGTTAGTACTTTAGAAGCATAGTTTTAGGCAGGAGATAGGGAGATTACAGTTGAATGACAGTCCAGTGACACTTAGTGATAAATTTTTGTTTTGAATAGGGAACAAGTATACAGTGATGCCAGAAATGCTTCTTGAATTACAGCCTAATTTTTTGGCAGTTATCATAGTTCCCTTGGCCAAAAAACAACAGAAGTTGTTTGGAGATGTCTTTTTGTTTTCATTCTGTGTTACACTCTCTGGGAAGTTTTTGCTTTGCTTCCGTTAATGTTAGAAACTCAACTTCAGGAGGATAATGCACAGTGTTAAACATTTTGAGTTTTGATGGGCTTTAAAGAAACACTAGATTCAAGTTCTGAGTTAGCACTTTATTCTAAATCTTGAAACTGTGGATTAATAACCAACTTGTTCTGAAATCTTATTTTAAACATATAGAGATAATACTCTGAATTAGAACATATATTTAGAATTTATTATTTATTCAAGAAGTATTCATTGACTGCTTTCTCTTTATCTGGCCATATTCTAGAAACTGGGGGTAACATTGGTGAACAAGACAAAATGCCTGCCCTATGGAGTTTATTGTTACTTTTGGTGGGTAGAGGAGGAGTCCTGAATATAAAACTCAGTAAATAAACTAACAAATTAATAAGATTATTTCAGATATTAAATGCAAGAAGGAACATAAAGCAGAGGTATTTATCAGGTTCTTAGCATGAAACAGAGAGTACAGTCAAATTAGGATAACTTGAGAAAAGTTTAATAAAAGTTCTATTTCCAAAGGTGAGGGCAGGGGCAGGGTGGGAAACTTTATAAATCAATGCAGGGCTTTGGGGCTAGTCACAGATGCAAAGCCTGCAGTAAAGGGCACAGTTACCTGAAGGACAGAGAGGGCCAGGTAGGGACAGCTGCCTTATTGGGGCTCTGACCCTTTGCACATGGGGGGCGCTCAGCTGCCCTTGGGTTTCTGCAGGGAAGGAACTGGGGAATTAAGTCCCCAATCTCACCAGTTCCCCACTGGCCTAACCCACAGGAAGTTAGATGACATATTTCATCCATGCAGGTCAGCCTTCTGGGGCACAGCGCAGGTGGGAGAAAGGTGGAGTGTGTGGCTCTAGAGCCATCTGGAGGTATCCAGCACCAGAGAGAAATGGGATATTATATGGAACTCACATTGCACATGATCTAAAATAGAACACTGTTTCTGCATCGAAGATGCTTATGTTTTATTTGAGGTTGTCAAAAGTAAATTTGTGAAAAGATAACTAGCACAGTAAAACTGGATATAGGTGACAAAAAGTGGTATCCATCTACACCATAACTTTTATATTTGGGACAGGAAGAGATTGTTTCTGCTTTGGAAGATGAGGAAACATTTCACTGAGCGAGTACAATTGAAATTGGGCTTAAGGAATGGATAGATTGTTAATAGTTGGAAAGGAAGAAGGAAACATTCCAGGAATATAAAATGTCATGGGCCAAAGTGCACAGATGAGACATGTTCAGAAACAAGTTGGCCCCAGTGGTTGGATGATTCTGTAATCCATTTAGAATCAGACTTGTGATTAAACTTAACTTTCTTCTAAACTCCCAGCCAGTGTAGAAATTACATCTGTCAGTACTGGCTAATTTCCTTCCTTCCTCCCTCTCTTCCTTTCCATCTCTATTTCTCTTTCCCCTCCCTCCTTACCCCTGTGCCTTTCAACAAATAGTTATTGAGCATCCTCAATTTTCATAGTTGCAATAAGTAAGCACTAAGTCACTGCGTTGAACAAGACCATGTTCCCACTTAGGGAGTTCAGTTCCAATTTCAGCATTCCAGAGCATTTCTCGGTAATTTAGCAAGGTAATAATAATTGGTGACACTACTGTACATTTGTTGTATGCCAGACACTGTTCTTATTCAAGGAGACTTGGTTTGTTTTAGGAAGAATGCACGAATAGCTTAGGAGAAGGAATTACTCAAATAATCTTCAACATTTTGGCCCTACAAAGCTAGGTTTGATTGTTTAAAAAAAAATGCTCATTAGCTGAAATGTGAAATTGACTGGACAACCTACTGCATATCAAGTGTGCATAAGATTTCAGTTTTGCATAAATTATGGATTTGGAACATTTTCTCGGCGAGAGACCCATAGAAATTGAGTTTGGGTCCAAAGTGATTTCCTTCGGCTCAGTGGGAACATTTCCTTTTTTTCTTCCTTTGTGAAATTTTAAACAGCCTAATGGCAGGGAATTGAGAGAGGCAGCTAGAGGGAGGCCAGGGCTACTCAGGGCTCAGCTTGAGGACATGCTGAAGTTGATGGTGTAAAGCGTTGGTTAGTGCTCTTTAGACGCGGTGAGAAATACGACTTTGCTCTGTGTTCAGAGAGGTGCTTCTTTAGAGGCTTGCTGTGATTTTTTTCTGTTTCACATGTTGAGAAGACAGAATTAATTTGGAAAAAGAGACCTTCATGATTCATAATTAGCAACTGTGTGCCCCCTTTTTTAAAAAAGCTTTCTGGGAACTGAATTTTCCTAATAACTCTTTTTTTCCTTATAATTAAACCAAATCAAATTTATTTTATGTTTGAGAATGCATGATACATTGAAGAGTAAAATCCATTTTTAAAAATTATTTAAGCCCTGTATTAATCTGTATGCCACTAATATAAAGCAAACTCATAAACATTCCTTTATAAAATGCTAATTGGGTCAATTGTACATAAGAATAATTCTGGTATTTTTTATGCCAGAAAATTTTATTTTATTCATTTCTATAAATAATACCTTCAGACATTTTTTAAAAAAATAAATTGTACTGTGTATATTTAGGTATACGACATGATGTTATGGGCTAAATATACTGTGTATAGTAAAATGGTTACTGTAGTGGAAGAAATGAACATATCCATCATTTCACATAGTTACCCATTTTATCCCACTCCCATGGTAACAGCAACTATTAATATAATCTACTCATTTAGCAAAAATCCTGAATACAACACACTGATATCATTAACTATAGCCTTATGTTGTATATTAGCTCTTTCAAATTGTTCAGACTTTTCATCCTACATATTGGCTACTTTGTATTCTTTGACTTGCATGTCCATATTTCCTTCCAGCTCACCACAACCCTGCCCTGCCCTGATAACCACTCTTTTATTCTCCATCTGTATATATTTGACCTTTTTTTTTGAAAAAAAGATTTCACATATAAGTGAAAACATGCAATATTTTTCTTTCTGTGTCTGGCTTATTTCAGTTAGTATAATGTTCTTTAGGTCCATCCATGTAGCTGTGTCCTCAAATTAAAAAAGTCCCCAATAAAATATTAGGAAACCAAATTCAACACCACATCAAAAAGATTAGACATCATGGTCAAGTGGGATTTATTGATATTGGCCTGTAGTTTTCTTTTCTTGTTTTTTTTTGAAGTCTGAATAATATTCTCTCTCTCTCTCTCTCTCTCTCTCTCTCTCTCTCTCTCTTTGTGTGTGTGTGTTTGTGTGTGTGTGTATCACAGTTTCTTTATCCATTCATCCACTAATGGATACCTAGGTTGCTTCCATATCATGGCTATTGTGAGTAATACTGCAATGAATATGGGACTGCAAATGTCTTTATGGTGGTGTCATATTTCCTTGCTTTTTCATAATTTCCCTGCATTGATGTCTGAGCATCTGGTGGAACAATCACCTCTTCCCAATTTTACACACTGACTTTCATAGGGAAAAACTTTCACCTGCAGGTGGGTCTTAGTGCGCTGGTTGGAAAGGGCATAGTGACCTTGGTTCCAAGTACATGTACTTGTATAGCCTTTGTGCAGCTTTTTCAGCTGCAATCAAACTTAGTGATGAATGCAGTGCCTCAGTGGCCTAGGCTGTAGGAGTCTGTGGCAATGGTGGTGGGTACATAGATTGTTAGGGTCCTTAGTGCCAAGGGCTTTTAGATCCTCCTGTTCTCATTTTCCCCACAATGGGGAGTCTTCGCTGAGGCTAGGACTCCTGGTATCACATCTGACATAATTCACAAGCAGCTGCAGTAGTTCTGGTTTCCAGGGCATAGGTGCTCAGAGTGGCTGTGGAGCCAGACTCCCAGGCTCAGGGTATTGCAAACTTATGGCACCTGGGTCTTGTCGTGCAGGTTTGGTCTCTGAGACATGGCTGGATGTAGATTGCCCACAAAGTTGGGGTCTGTGACTATGAGGCACCCCCCCCCACCGTCAGCTCAGGCCCAGGAGGCCAGGTTGCGTGGGGGAGGGGGTGTGCCTGCGGGTGTGCGGGGGCAAGGGGGCTTCTGTGGAAGGGCAGCGGCAGGGCTGGGCCATGGGGTCCTCTGGGCAGGCCGGCGGCTCCGGGTGGGTGGGGTATGATGGGGCCGGGCAAGAGGGGCAGTTGTGATTCTCACCTGGGCGAGGGCAGGACACAGTACTGGCCTGGCTCTGGGGAAAAAGGGGTGCTACGGAGTTTGGGCTCAGGGAGCGGGGTTACAGCTGCAGTTCAGGAACCAGAGCCAGTAGGGCACAGTGGAAACTCAGGCCCCAGGTGATGAAGCACTACATTGTGGTGACTCTGGACCCTGGGATGTTGGGACATGGCAGTGCTGCAGACTCTTTGAGGCCAAGTGCAGCAGCAGCAGGACTTCAGAATGGTGCAATGCAGCTGTCGCTTGGGCCCGGGCCCCAGCCCCTTCCTGGTGGCCTCCTCTGGTCCGCGCTGCAGCACCGCCATGCAGCAGAATAGCATCCCAGCCCTTCCACCTTGCAGCCACGCCACAACTCCGGGCCCACACAGGGTAAATGGGATCCCTACGTCTTGAATTTCTTCCGGCACACACCGGGACATTCCCTTCACTGAGCGTGGCACAGCGGAGGGCAAAACCGTCTCCGTGCACCCGGACCCCCAGCACACCGACTTGGTCCGCGCACCAGGCCGGAGGGCTCCACCACACACCCAGGCCTCAGGCCCAGGCCTCAAGATGGGCACGCTCCTCGCCAGGGCTCCCGAGAGACAGCCCGGCACACTCAGCAAGTCTCGGCCCAACCGCCCAAAGAGGACCACCAAGAACAAACCAAGGAAAGAACGTAAGACACACACCCAAACCAACCAACCCCCAACCACTCAGCCCATCCAACCACCTATCACCCAAGCAGGCAACAAGGAGACCCAGCTCTGGGCCCTGTGGGTGCTGCAGCATGCAGGCCCAACAGGCATGGGGCAGAACATGCCTCCCAGACACTAGGCTGCACGTCCTCAGACCTTCTGGTGACAGGCCAGCCCCACGGCCCTGCCCTCTTGTCCTGGCCCAGCCCCATCACCCTCCCCACCCTGCCCTCGCGTGGGGCCCTCTCTCGCTCACCCTGTCTCTCTCTTTGACCTCATGTCTGAAAGTCTGACTCTGCGTGTGTGCGTGTGGGTTTGCTCGGTGCGGTGCGGGACAGTGGTGTGTCCGTGTGTTTGGGTGGGTGCGTGCGTGTGTATGTGTGAGCGCGCGTCGGAGCGCCTGTCTGTCTCTCCCGGCCCCATCAAGACCAGGTGCTCTGTCGAGTGCCACCGTGAGGGGGAGCAGCGGCGCCCACGGCCCCGCGGAGTCCTGTGGGGGAGGGGGTGTGCCTGCGGGTGTGCGGGGGCAAGAGGGCTTCTGTGGAAGGGCAGCGGCAGGGCTGGGCCATGGCGGCTCCGGGTGGGTGCAGTATGATGGGGCCGGGCAGGAGGGGCGGCGAGGGACCCGGAAGGGGCCCGCGGCGGGCAGGAGAGGAACACCTGGGCCGCGGGGTCCTGGGCACTGACGCCTCGGACCACAGTCCGCCCTGAGCGGGCCCGATCTGTTGGGATCACGGGAGTCGGACGGGGGAGAGCCCGGAGCGTCTAGGCATGGGAGAGCGGCTGTAAGGCCAGGGCTCCGGGGTGGCCTCTGGCGCCCCCGCAGTGCAGCAGGACAGTGCCGTGGCTGTCCGCTGGGGCTGAAGGCGCTTCGCGGCGGCCGGCGGTGACCGGGCGAGACAGCAGTCTGCCTCGGCCAAGCGGCCCAAGGGCCTTGGGCAGCGAACCTGAGGCTCAGGGGTAGCGCTGGAGCGCGCCGGAGGGCGGGACCGAGCGGGGCCGCGCAGGTTAGCCTTTTGAGGCATCCAGGAGCAACTGCTAATTCCTACGGCCACACCACTCTGAACGCGCCCGATCTCGGAAGCTAAGCAGGGTCGGGCCTGGTTAGTACTTGGATGGGAGACCGCCTGGGAATACCGGGTGCTGTGTAGGCTTTTGCCTCTTTTGTCACCGGCCTTCCAAACAGGCAGCAGCTGTTTCTCCACTCCGAGAAAAGGGGTTGTTTTAGCAATTCAGAATCTAGAGAGCTAGTCCAGTTCCAGGGAAGGAGGATACATTTCTTTGGCCTGTAGGGTGAGGTGTCTCAGCTCAGCCACTGCTCTGTTTCTTTAGGATGCATGGTACCATGTCAACTCAACCCTGGGATGCACAGCTGCTGGGCTCAGCCAAGGTACCACTTTCCCAGGGAACTCCAGGCAACTCCCTCACCTGGGTTTACCTCCTCTGAGGACTTCAGGAGTTCCCAGTGGTGAGGACTGTAGGTGTCCAAGGTAGTGATGTGGCAGCTGGGGTTCTCCTGCTTACCTTTTCCCTGCAGGACGAAGTCCCTCCCGGTTCCCAGCTGATCCTGACTGGGGGACAGGGTGGTGGAGGCCAAATGGTTGCTTCCTTCTCTACGTGTCCATCCTGAGTTTCTGAGCTCTGCAGGGTGTCTGCTATTCCTTTGATGTACTCTGGCACTCTCCTTTAGCTATTGTCATCAAATTGTACTTGTTCATTTGTTGTGTTGGCTGTCTATGTGTTTGAGTGAGCACAAAGGGCTTCTAGTCAGCTCTCTTGCTCTATTCCATCCAACCTTCTCCCTCATAACTCTTAAGTCTTTGCTTTCTAACATTACTGTAGTTCAAAGAAATAAGTTATGTCCAAAAATAATGACGGCCTGGATGAGGAAAGGCTAATATATTTTATTTTCCCCACTCACCATATATGAATTATAGATTGATCTCATTTGAAAGTTTTTCCTCAAGAACTGTTACCTTTTTGGATAGAGTTTCAGTGCTATTCTTACTAAACTTGTACATTAAATGTAGCTCAGGAACCATCATAATATTTAAAATGGAGTAATCATTGGGTGACAAATGAGATGGTATTATTAATGTGATTTTAAAATGATCTGGCTGAATGTATTTCACACATGAGAGAAGTGTTTTAAATTTACATTTTTATTACTAAAATCTCGGAACCTAGATATTTAAGAAGTTAATTTTAAAGATATATTAGTATTAACTTTCTCATTTTGAACTTTCTGTCTAACGTTCATGCCATATCAAATACATTTGGCCATGACATAGGCAGTCTGAGGGTAAGAGACAAATGCTACTTAGGGTAGGTGGGAGGAACATTAAGGAGGGTCCAGTTTCAGAAGCTCTTGCTTTTGGAAGGAGCTGGGGAGGATGGTGTTCAGGAAGGAGGAGAAAATGCAGGCTATAATAGTGAGAATGCATGCAGACAGGCTTTTGCCCTGTACCACTGATAGAAAATGGCTGCCCTGGGACCACCACTGTAGAGCTTGCTATTAAACAGGCTTTGTAAGCACTGGTGCAGCCAGTAAGTAGCCTGAATTCTGTTGTCTTCCTTTACAGAGTGAGCATTTTGTCTTTGGGCAAGGCCCTTACCTGAAGGCATCTTCCTTATTCCTAGTATCAGTTGATTCATCCAAAGCCATTGAATAATATATATTTTCCTTTTGAAGTATTGCATGAAGTTCTGTTAAGTTGAAGGCTAATTTGTGCTGCTGATCAGTTATGATTCTCCTTGAAAAAGACAGATGTTTGTACTTTGAAATGTTTTGGGGTCTAAGCATCCTATAACTTTGGCAATGCATTCTTTCATAATTTCTACACCACTAAATGTCTTCCCTTTTTCCCTGAGTATATAAGGAATAAGGAAGATGCCTTCAGGTAAGGGCCTTGCCCAAAGACAAAATGCTCACTCTGTAAAGGAAGACAAAAGAATTCAGGCTATTTACAATGTATTGCACACAATACCCAGCATACAATTAAAAAACAACAACTTACTGGACATACAAAGAAGCAAGAAAATGTGACTCAGCATCAAACCCTGCGAAGTAGACCCCAAGATGACACAATGTTAAAGTTAGATAAGGACTTTAAAACAGCAATTATAAATATGTTTAAGGACTTAAAGAAAAGGATCGTTCTAATGAGGGAACATGTGAGAATGTCAGAAAAAATTAGAAACTATAAAAATCATTTAAGAAAACTCTAGAAATGAAAAAGACAAATCTGAAATTAAAAATCTAACCTGAAGAATGAAAAGAAACAATATAATTGGAGTCCCTGAGGGAAAAGATAGAATGAACGGGACAATATGTATATTCTTAGATACATATAATACATATATATATACACACACATAAAGAAATAAGGGCTAAAAATTTCCCAAATTTGGAGAACAACATCAATGTAGATATCTAAGAACACTAGCAAATGCCATACAGGGTAAATAAAAAGAGAAATATGCTTAGACATATCTTCGCCAAACTGCTGAAAACCAAAGATAATGAGAAAATTTAAAAGTGGCTGGAGTTGGGGGGAAGAAGGTGGGGTATGGGGAACACTTTACATGAATGGAACAAGGACAATTTAGGTAACCAAGGTGTTTATACCCCTGTAATATTCTGAAATAAAAAAGTTATAAAAAAAGACATTATAAGTAAACAAAATTACAATCTCTAATGAACATAGAGATAAAAATCCCCAAGAAAGTATTAGAAAATCAAATCCAATGATATATGCAAAAATAATAAATCAAGTGGGATTTATCTCAGGAATTTAAGGTTGTTTAACGTTTGAAAATCAATGTAAATTAGCCATAATAACAGAAAAAAAGAGGAAATTTGTATAATCACCTAAATAAATGCAGAAAAGGTATTAGAAAAAATTCAACACTTGTTTAGGATGAAAACAAAAACCAAACAGCTGTCAATGAACTGGAAAAAAGATCTAATAAGGGCATCTACAAAAATTTATAGCTAACTTCATACTTAACACGAAACTGGATGCTTTCCTCCTAAAATCAGGAAAAAGGAAAAAGTGCCTTTTGTCACCACTTCTAGTCAGTATTGTGGTATGAAGTTCCTTGCCAGAATAGTAAGGCAAGAAAGATAAATAAAAGGCAAACTGTTGGAAAGGATGAAATAAATAGTATCTATTCACAGGCAACATAATGGTTTATTGAAAACTCTAAGTAATCTATAATAATTTACTAATAAGTTAATTTAGCAAGATCCCAGGATGCAAGGTCAATATGCAACAAACAATTGTTTTTCTATATATATATTAGCAATAAAAAGTAGTAAATGAAATGTTAAAAATTCAATTTTTAAATGGTATCAACAATAAGATACTAAGAATACATTTAATAAAATGCATCTAGGATCTGTACATGTAAAACTACAAAACTCTGCTGAGAGAAATATCAAGAGGATCTAAATAAATGGAGAGATATGTAATGTTCATGTACTAGTATACTTAATACTTTTAAGATGCCACTTCTTCCCCAACTGATGTATAGCTTTGCTTATTTTATAGAAGTTTCAAGTTGATTGTAAAATCTATATGGTAATACAGAGGATCTAGAAACATTTTGGGGTGGGAGAAATACTGGGAGAGATTCCCTATTTGATTTAAAACTATTTATAAAGCTATGCTAACCAGGAAAGTGCAGTATTAGCATTAAGAAACACACATAAATCAGTGGAACATAATTAGAGTCCAGAAAGAGATCTTCACAATTGATTTTTGACAAAAGTACCAGGATAATTTAATGGTAAAAAGAAAATCTTTCCAGTAAATTGTGAAATGACTAGATATCTGTATGGGAAAAACTTAACCACAATCTCAAATTATGCACAAAAATTAATTTTAGATTGCTTGTAGACCTAAACATAAAAGCTGAAACCTTAAGACTTCCAGAGAAAAATGCAGGAGAATATTTTTGCACTCTTGAGGTAGGAAAAGATTTCTTGGAGAGAACACAAACAGCCCAAACTATAAAAGAAAAATAAACTGGTAAAATTGGACTGCATCAAAGTTACAAACTTATGCTCATCAAAAGATACCATTAAGAAAATGAAAAGGCAAGGTACATGTTGGGAGAATATATTTTCTATATCACTATAATCAATAATAAAATACCAGACAAGTCAATAAAAATGGGTAAAATACTTGGATAGACTCTTCACACATACACAGAAGACACACAGGAATGGCCAATACATGGAAAAGTGCTCAACATCATTAATCATCAGGAAAATGAACGTTAAAATCATAATTACATACTCCTTTATATACCCACTTGAATGGCTAAAATTTATTAATAAAGGTCTCATAACATTAATGTTGATAAGGATATGGAGCCGCTAGAACTCTTACCTATAGCCAGTAATACACATAGGGAGAAGCGTTTGGTAGTTTCTTACGCGGTTAAATACATGTGTACCCAGTGACACTGCAATTCTGCTTATAGATTTTTAATCAAGAAAAATGAAAACATGTGCCTACAAAAAGACCTGTACAGGAATGTTCCTAGCAGTTTCAATCATAATAGCCCCAAACTGAAAATGACACACATGTTCATGGTGAATGGCTAGATTATGGTATGTAGAGTTAATAGAATACTATTCAGCAGTCTGAAAGAATCAACTACTAAAACATGAAACAACAGGGATGAACCTCAAAAACTTTATGTTGAGTGAAAAAAACAGAAACAAACCAAAAAAAGCACATTTGTGATTTCATTATGTGAAGTTAAGAACTAGCAAAATTAATCTATGGAACAGACATTAGAACTGTGGTTGCTTATAGGGGTGGGGAGTGACTGGAAGGAGAATGAGGAAACTTTCTGGGTGACTGAAATGTTCTATATTTCCATCGGTGTGCTGATTGCTCGCACTCATTCTCTTTCTCTCTCTCTCACGTCAAAACTCATCTAACTGTACCGTAAGAACAATGCATAATTCTGGATATAAATTTTACTGCAGAAAAAAGTGATGGGAAGGGGTTGTGGGATAAGAGAATGGACTTCATTCCCTGGAGCTGCATGCAGTTGGCAGTTTACAAGTTGGGAGCGTGGAGGGGGTGGGCAGAGAGGAATGTGGTGGGTGTAGGGTAAGGGAGAGGTGAGCAGGAGAGCAGTGTCTCATTGGAGAGAGGGAGGGATTTTGTGGCAATCCTGAGTGTGAAACCTTGAGGGAAATGGAAAGATGTCTAAGAAGGGTTTTGAGGGAGTTTTGTTTGAAGCAGTGTGTAGACTCTTGTCAGGAAAATCTGAAGTAAAGAACGATCTCCTCTATTCTTGGCTTTCAGAGTAGATTTGGTGTCTAAGCATATGAGGACTCAGATGCATCAGGGGGTCAGGGAACATGCCCATGCATTTCTGACCCTCTTGTTTAAGTATGAAACAACTCAACACCCTGACAGCATGAGGGGCAAGGGTAGGTGGGTGGGTACTGAGGAGTGTAGTGTAAATTTCTGGTTTCTTGGGCAAGAAGGGCCTTTGTAAGAAATTCTGCAGAGGGCCTTGTATCATCAAACAATAAGGGCTAGTCTTAAAAGCCTAGTTACTTTTAAAGGGAAATGTTACTCATATTTTATAAGTGAAAAATCCTGGTGATTTCTTCGTGGGTTGCTTGTACAGAGTGAAATGCCCTGTGGATGTGTATGCTCTTGCAGCTTGTTCATAGCAGCTTGGCATTCCCTCTCTATTCCTTTACTCCCAGAGGGACCCCTTAGATTTCCCTGGCTGTTCTGAAACAGCTTGGAGCTATGAAAACCTCAGCAGAACATTCTGGAAGCTGCTGGAATTTACTTTGTTTACTCCTCAGCCACTAAAGACTGACATTGGTTATGGATTCAGCTTTGGTGCATGAATCCCTTTGTCACCAACTCCCTCTGCTGGCCTAGAATCTCCATGAAATATTAAAGATAGCAACTCCGAACAAAAACAAAATGATGTTTGTTTATGAGTAAGCGCTCAGTGAAACTTAGGTTGTTATTCACAGTTCTCATTTTCCTGCCCACCTTCCCGTCTTTACCCACCGACTCCAGCGCTGCTAGTGTCATACTATGTGGTTCCTAGCTCTGAACCACCACACCTCAACACATCATTGTTGGGGTCAGCGATGAGGCATGTCTCAAATAATGTGTCCTTTCTCTTTTTTTTTTTGTAAATACAGAGCGCTTAAAATATGTATTTCCATAAACTGTCTAACTATTAACAGACTTGTGCTTACTAGTGTTTTTTTTTTTTTTTTTACAATTTTGGCAGATTTTAATGTTAAAATCTTGGATGGCATATGATTTGGGGAAAGGATTAAAAGCAAAGGGAGAAGGGTGGGTAGGTAAAAGTTGAGTTACCCTTAACAGTTCTGGGAATGATACCATATTTTAAAATCAATCCAGAATGGAAAATGGAAGTTGCTTTCAGGCATGACAGTCTAGCATTTATAGCTCCGTCTGTTTTCAGTTCTCCCCGAAGACAGATATCGTGAAATAGTTTATGAAACTCCAAATCTCCTCTTAAGATGATGTGTTTTGGAGGCATGGAAAAAGCCCACAAACACGGAGGGCTCTTGCTGATAAGTCTGTTTCTTATTCCTCTCGGACCTAGCAGGAAGGAGGGAGGAGTGGAGAGTGGAGTCCTGCCTAAGAATTTGATCATGTTAAAGGAAAAATTGTCTTTTTAAAGCCTTTGCCAGTGTTTTGGCCCGAGGTGTATAGACCTGTAATGAACGGTTTCCATCTGATAAAATAACTTAATGACTTTGGGGTATGCAAATTTAGACTTAGACCTCAGTTTCAAGGAGGAATGGAGAACTCAATTTTTTATACAGTAGATGGATATGACTTTAGCGATTGGGGCTGGAAGTCAGTTTTTTTGGAGAAAGGGTCCTAGTTGAGAGCTCACTGGAATGAAAATGACTAAGAGTGACATTATCATGGGGATAGCTTTGTAAGGATGGGAATCCAATAATATTTATTTCACAAAAGCCTTTGAAAAACTTCAGAAGTTTTTCTGTATCATAAGCACTTTAGTTGAGACATGCCTCATTGCTGACCCCAACAATGGTGTATTGAGGCGTGGTGGTTGAGAAATACGAAAGCACACAGTGTAACAATAAAAGAGCTGGAGTTGTGATGATTAAAGACAGAAGGCGGGAAGGAAAATGAGAACTCTGGATAATAAAAATAATGATAAGTTTTATTGAGTCCTTATTATATGTCAGGTATTGGGCACTTTCTATGTATTGTTTCACTGCATCTTCACCACAACCCTGGGAAGTGCCTCTTGTTCCCATTTGACACAGTTAGAAAGTGGTGGATCTAGGATTCAAATTCCCATTTAGTACCCCAGTGCTTATAGGGCACGGAGAAAATTTATATGTATAATTCTTTATCTGAATGAAATTAAAATCAAGTCAACAAATATCCATTGACGACGGTATAAGGCCTTGTGGGGACACAGATTTCAGAATCTCATAAAAAAAGAAGTTAAACATGTATCAGGTGGGATTTCTCCTCTCCAAAGCCAAAACAGAAACAAAAGCATATCTTCTTCCGTATGTATCATTACCTCCTCTTCTAGTTTCAGTCCTTGTAAGGCTTTCTTTCATGTCTTCAGACGCTCCTCCTATAGCCACTTCCCTTCTGCATAGTTTTACTCTACCCAGCCCAGGGCTGAGCAGATACTCCGAAAGGATGTGCCAGGTTTTCAATATTCGTCTTTGGGGGAATGAGAGAGAAGGGAAAACTACTTCTCAGCTGCCTCCCTTGTCTCCTCATTTTGAGAAGCTCTTGCTGCGAAAGTATCACTTCAAAATTCACTGGGTCCTAGGAAATGCTATTATTAAAAGTGACCCTTTTGTAAAATTTCAGTTCTTTGTCTATCGTTGGGAGAGTTAACCGTGGGATGGGTGAAACTCAGACTGTTAGGCACAGTCAGGCTGAAAGAGAAGGTGGAAGAGACCCACTGAGGAGGGATGAGAGGACACAGTGTCATGTCATTAAAGGGTGTCACAGTTTTGTGAAAAAGCAAAGGACTATTTGGCAAGAAGCATAAGAAGCATAAGTGAACTGTTTTTATTTTATACGGTGTAATATATTATTTTTTATTAAGCCCTCATCCTAAGATGGGCCAATTTCAGGAATACAAATGGACTCTCTTCTTGAATGTAGAATAGGTATCTAGGCCTAGACTAACAGTTATTGCAACATTTTGGCTAAATTTATGGAAGAAGTTGAGACTAGAAATAGAGAAAATAATCAGTGAGCAAGTCCTAGCCCAGATGGTATGTGTGGATGAAACATATTTGATAATATTTAAGAATCTTTCTTGCCTGATAAATGTTTGCTTATGTTACTGTTTATGTCCCTTCCCTATTCCAACTTTTATGGATTTTCCAATGTCATTACAATGAAGTACATATTCACTGTGCTTTGTATTTCACAGTGCGATGTCCTTTTCTACTCTTAGCTTGTACAACGTGCCTCTGTGCCTCCCCCAACCCATGCGTTGGACAGCCATGGCTCTTATTTCTTCTCAGACTATCAATTTCACCAAGGATGCCTTTTTTCTTTTAGGCTACTTAATTAATACCAATTTCTTCAGATCCCATTTGAGCAAGTGATGGCAGGAAGATTTAAGTCATGCAAATATACCAAGTAGAGAATGCTTAGTATAATATTAGGGGGATACAAAGAGTGACTATGAGAATTCAGAAGAAGGGAACTTGCTTCAGCTGAGGGCATCGGGGAAGGGTTTTTGGAGAGGCAGCCCTGGCATTGGGCCTGGATACTCAAAGAAATGAATTATCAGTAGGATTCAACCATATTATAGTGGAGCAGGGAAGGGAATTTCATGCAGGGAGAACACCATGAGGCAAACCCTGAAGCATGGAGTGTGTAAAACAGTGGTTTGTGCATTTGGACAGGAACACAGGCATTAAAAACAAAATAAAATGACCTCTGTCATTTTAGAGGGGCTAGAGAGGGGCTAGAGACACCATGGAAACCTTGAGTGAAAAGTGTTGGCACTGGGGGCTCAATAAACCCTTTTTCCTTTTTGAGTTCAGAACCAGTTAAGGGGTCTTAGAACTCAACAAACTGGAATTATAATGTCATCATTATTACTGTTAAAACAGGTTGGAAAACCTGTTTTAACAGTCCAGTTTTAGTCCAGTCTAAAATGGACTTTTAGATTGGTGGTCAAATAGGCTTGCAGATAACTCCACCCTGCCTTAAACAGAATTGCCAAAGAGGTGCGGCAGGCACGGGGCAGCCGAAGACATCTCTGCGTGGACGGACCCTGTACCACGTGGCAGAAAGCGGGAATTATCCACTTCCTTCCTTCCTTGCTTCCTTCCTTCCTTCCTTCCTTCCTTCCTTCCTTCCTTCCTCCCTCCCTCCCTTCCTCTCTCCCTTCCTCCCTCCCTGTCTCCCTTCCTTTCTTCCATATGTATTGAGTACCTGTTATGTGCCAGGTGCTCTTCTACATGCTGAGAATAAAGTATTGAACAAGAAAGACAGAGAACTTATGTTTGAGAAGGAATTCAAGTATTCTTAAGGCAGGCTGAATCTGAAAAGAAAATCCCAGAAATGCCTCAGCTGATTACGCTAAATTTCTTCTCCCAAACTCAGTATGCTGTATAACCACAAAAATGACAGATGTTTACCTCACCCAATTTTCTAACCTATAAAATGGTAATAAGAATTCTTCCCTTGAATAACTCCTCAATTTTTTAAGTCAAATGAA